>CM070575.1:48273749-48435519 GCA_036346355.1 Rhipidocladum racemiflorum
AGGTTCATTCGGGTGTTTGGCACTCAGTTTGTTTCGCAGATCGCTTTCGCTGAGACGCAGCGCATGCAGTAGCGTCGCGAACTCCGCCTTCGCGGTAATATTTCGCTACACGACTCGGACTGGATTCAAATGCCTGCCATAATGAGCTTACGACACATGCAGAAGTCCATCAGGCGATCACTTGCCGGCTCGGTTTCTGATGAGGAACATCACTACCATGGATACGGCCATACTTATAAACCCAATGGAAACCAACAAATGTCATACAAGGGCCAATTACTTCGAGCTCAGACACGACAATTCAATTACCAGGTGAATGCGTGCTCTCGGGTTGCATACAGATAATTTTATGAATGGAATGCTATTTTAATCCTCGTGATGATTTTATTGTCCTTAGGAACCATGGAGAAGGACTCCCAAACGCCAAGCATGAAGCCAATTCTTCCGGTGCACGAAGTTCAACTCGGATTCGGCCTCCAGGGACAGCACCAACTTCAAACGACTCATAACTTTTGATCCACAAGTGTGTTTGAGGTCTATGAGTACTGGTTGGAAAGGTTTCGACGTCCTCTTTCCAACGGATCTGGCCCCATCTCCAAATTCCTAACGAGTCAACGGAATCTGCAAAACCAATTGGCGTCACTTTTCCAAATCGAGAAGACAGTGGGCTTTGGGCCTTGTAATAGAGTTGTAGTTGGTATCCTTCTCTGCTTTGGACGTGTTTCCCACGCCCCTACCTCTTATAAATAGCCAGACATCGGCTCCTTAGGGTTTAGGGTTTTACATTTAATTAGTTCAGCCAAGTGCAAACTTGATCCCTGCGAAGTTATGCCGACAGCCACCTTGTCTAAGATCACACATAAGACTCCACTTTCGTTTCGCCTCCAGTTTTATCCGCCAATTTCCAGATTGCTTATCCTATTGTTCTTGCTTGTTCTTCGGCTTCTGCCAATGCAAGAATCGAACCTCGTGTTCAGGTTGATCGTGCTCACGACAAGATCAATAACTCGCCGAGTTGGTTTAGCGATTGCTAAGGCGCGCATCGTCGTCAGACTGGGTGTAGTCGGATCGCCAAAGTCGACTCTAACAAATCGATCGTGGTGTTTCTCATCGAAAGATCGCGGACACCGGCAGTGCGCCATCACGGCGCCTATCAAGTGGTTATCGAGCAAACCAGGTTGCTCGGTGAGAATTCTTTACCCTAGATTAGTAGATGGGTGATATCTTTCCTATAGTCCGTAGAAACGCCATCAGATTGGATCTCCCCATACCAAAGCAAATTTAGAACCTCGCATTTTCCTTTCCAAAGGCACTGCTGTTATTGAATTTTTGGTTGTACTCGCCGTGGTCAGCCAGTTGCTGAATTCTAGTCTAGTTGGAGTCCAGGTCCGAAAGCGGATTTGAGGCTGTATTCAGCTTCGAAAGTTGTGTTCCGCTTCTGGTCGGCCCGAACTTGTTCAAAAAAAGAGAAAAAAAAAGAAAAGAAGAAAAGGTGTTCGGATCAAAGTTTTCTTCCGACTACGCTTGACTGGTCGCTGCTGATCGATCGCTCACTTCATCAGGCAATTTGCCCTCACCATTAGCCGTGATCGCCTCCGTCTAGCCGACTCGTCGCTTTCCCGGATCGGTCGCTTTCTCCCGATCGGTCGCTACCTGATCGTCGCTTCACCTGATAGCCCATTGGTTGCTCTTCACTGGTCGCGCCTGGACTGGTCGCTGCCGACTCGTCGCCGACGCGACCGATCGTCGCTTCCACTTTCGTGTAGCCGCATCGTCGCCGCCTGGATCGGGTCGCTACCTGGTCGCCACCTGATCATTTTTGCATCCAAGCTGGGTCTGCGCTGACCAGTATCGCCCACTCGGCCGCCTGATCGGTCACACGACTGGTCTCTCCGCCTGCATAGCACTTGAAGCAGAAAAATCGAGTCGGATCGCTCGCAAAAAAAAAAAAAAAAAAAAAAAAAAGAGTCCGGGAAACAGATCCTAAAAATTTTTTATGTGCCAAACCTATTTTCCACCGAAGATCACCAGTCTTTTGAGATAGTTTCCCCTTCTTTCGCGAATTTTTTAGCGCTGATTTTTTTGTTCATCTGCATTGTGGAACTGTACTGGTCGCCGTAACCACAGCTTTTGGAAGTCTCACAGTCCTTGCTAGCCTCGTAAATTCAGCTAACTAGTGACTAGACGCTTGAACTAATTCTTCAATTTTGCATTCACTGATTGGATTATTAAGCTAACCTTTTGCTACTAAATTAAGCCTGTCCAAGCTCCACTTTCTACCCGTGACAAAAGGCGCTCGATCGCCTTGGCAATCGCTCTACACAAAACTTCGGAGAATCCTTTGACAACGCTAACGGCCGACAACGCCATGCTGCATTGTAAGAACTTGTAAGAACTTGGGTCATAGGTGCTTGAGTGCTTGCAGAGACTTGCACCACCTAGTAGCTCGATAGGAACATTATTCACTCTGTGGTTTTTGTTTCCTTGTCATCAATCTGAACCATGTCAGGTGATGAGTTCATACTTCATCACTCCTCCCACGAACCAAGCGGCATCATTACATCACTTCCAAAAAGATGACGAGGGAAAGCCACCTGATGGTCTTAGCGAGGATGTACGGCAATCACTAATGATGCGTATGTCAATGCGAAGAAGACCGCTCTCAGCATCCATCGAGGCCGCACAAGGGATTGCTAACACTACTCTTGCTACTATTTTGGCTAGACTTGATACTTTGCAGCTGCTGCATCTGGTGCTCTAATCCACCTCCCCGTCATTCAAGCAACAATTCAGCTCCACAGGGGAGGCCCCAACAGATTTAGAAGAACAGAACGAAGAGCACTTAATATGATGACACCACTGATGTGGAGGAGGCCAACCCCATCCATTACGATAATGATCAGAATCCATCAACGGCCACGCTCAATCAGCAAGGTATGCGACGTGATCCCCTCCACGACCAAGGGAACGAACGAGATGATGTTTTCCCTAAGGTAAATTTCAACATGCCACCTTTGAAGGTAAATATGACCCTGATGGTTACCTTTAGTTGGGAATTACTTGTGGATCAAAATTCTATGCGTGCCATGATTTCCTGAGAATAGAAGAGTTAGGGCTGCCACAAGTGAGTTCACTGATTTTGCTTCTGTTTGGTGGAGAGAACATTGTCGTGCTCATCCAAATAATATACCCACCACTTGGGAAGCCTTGAAATTGCTAATGAGGTATAGATTTGTTCCTTCATACTATGCTAGAAATTTATTGAATAAATTGCAGCGCTTTACAGCAAGGTAATAATTCGTAAGAATATTACCAAGAATTGCAAATTGGCATGTTGCGCTGTGGATTAATTGAGAATGAGGAAGCTTCTATGGCTCGCTTTAGGTGGTTTAACTCGAAATCCAGGATATTCTAGACTATAAGGATTATAATTCGATGACTCCTGGTTGTTCCATCTTGCTTGCAAAGCTGAACGTGAAGTGCAGTGGTCGCCAATCGAGCGGCCAAGACTAACTTTTCTGCAGGTCGAACTACTGCGGACACCGCTGCACCCCTGCTGCCCCTGCTGGCCGTACTACCACGCCGACCTCTTCCATCAACAGAACGGGCGCCCCACCACCGCAAATTCGCACCACGACTCAACGCCGACTTAAAAGTGCCACACAAGCTACTACAAATAGTTCGGCCGCCGCCGGTCGCATCAACGGACGCACCAAAGATGTTCAGTGCCATCGCTATAAAGGGTTTCGACACATGATGAAGGAGTGTCCGAACAAGCGTGTGTTAATAATCCGTGAAGACGGCGAGTATGACTCAGCAAGTGATCCGGATGAAGAAACATATGCTTTGCTCGCTGAACATGAAGGCAGCGCGATCCAAATGCCGAGCACGACGAGGTGCACGTGGAGCGCTGGTGATGCTGACCAATATTTGAGTATTATTGCACAACGCGGTGCTTAGTGCTCAGATTGCTCGCGCGATCCAAATCAACGCCACAACTTGTTTTACACAAAAAGGCGCCATCAAGGAGCCGATCCATTCGAATAATCATTGATGGGGAGTTGCAATAATCTAGCCAAAGCATGGACATGGTGGAGAAGCTAGCACTTCCACTAGACCACACCTCAGCCCTACCACATTCAATGGTTCAACAACAGCGGCAAACTCAAGGTAACTCGCATGGTAAGAGTACATTTCGCTTTAGGTTCCTATCATGATTATGTTGATTGCGATGTCGTACCTATGCAAGCATGTTCTATGTTATTAGGTAGACCGTGGCAATATGATAAGGATTGCTTACATCATGGTAGAACAAATCAATACTCTTTTGTGCATAAAGAAAAGAAAATTGTGCTACACCCAATGTCGCCTGATGCCATTGTAAAGGATGAAATCGCTAGATCTAGCAAAGAGAAAACTCGAGAGAATTCTAAGAGTGAAAATCAGATTGTCACCAAAGGACTTGAACAACATAAACAGAAAGAATCTAACCTTGATTATGCTAAGCCGAATGAGATTAAATTGAAAGGTGCTTTGTTTTCTTGCAACAAAATCTGATTTGAATGAGTTGGCTGTTTGTAGGTCTACATGCTATGCTTTGGTCTGCAAAGAAACTTTGTTTTCTCTAGAGGAGATGTCCCTCTCTTTGCCTCCTGTTGTCACTAACCTTTGCAGGAATACACTGACATCTTTCCAAAGGACATCTCAGGGCTGCCGCCAATTAGAGTGGATTGAGCATCAAATTGATCTCATTCCAGGGGCATCCTTGCCCAACCGAGCACCTTACAGAACCAACTCCTGAAGAGACACAAGAGATACAACGCCAAGTTCACGAATTGCTTGATAAAGGGTACGTGACGTGAATCTTCTTAGTCCTTGTGCTGTACCAGTCATTTTAGTACCTAAGAAAGATGGAACATGGCGCATGTGTGTGGATTGTAGAGCAATTAATAATATCACCATTAGATATCGCCATCCTATTCCTCGGTTAGACGATATGCTTGATGAACTAAGTGGCTCTACTATGTTCTCTAAAGTGGATTTATGAGTGGGTATCACCAGATTCGCATGAAGTTAGGAGATGAATGGAAAACAGCATTTAAAACTAAGTTCGGGTTATATGAGTGGTTAGTAATGCCTTCGGATTGACTAATGCTCGTAGCACATTTATGAGACTGATGAACGAGGTTTTACGTGTTTTCATTGGAAAGTTTGTGGTAGTTTACTTTGATGATATCTTGATCTACAGCAAATCCTTAGAAGACCATCTTGGACATTTACGTGTTGTTTTTAATGCTTTACGCGATGCACGCTTATTTGGTAACCTTGATAAGTGCACCTTTTGCACGGATCGAGTCTCTTTTCTGGCTATGTTGTTACTCCACAGGGAATTGAAGTTGATCAAGCCAAGGTTGAAGCAATACAGAGTTGGCCGACTCCTAACACGGTCACACAGGTGCGGAGTTTCCTAGGACTTGCTGGATTCTATCGCTGCTTTGTGAAGGACTTCAGCACCATCGCTGCACCCATGAATGAGCTCACCAAGCAAAGGTGTACCTTTTGTTTGGGGCAAGTCACAGGAAGAGGCCTTCAACATTCTGAAAGCTAAGTTAACCCATGCACCCTTACTCCAGCTTCCAGACTTTTCTAAGACTTTTGAACTAGAATGTGATGCTAGTGGAATTGGTTTGGGTGGTGTTCTATTACAAGAAGGAAAACCTGTTGCTTATTTTAGTGAGAAATTGAGTGGACCAAGTTTGAATTATTCTACTTATGATAAGGAGTTATATGCGCTAGTTCGAACTTTAGAAACATGGCAACATTATTTATGGCCCAAGGAATTTGTTATACATTCGGATCATGAATCGTTAAAACATATTAGAAGTCAAGCTAAACTGAACCGTAGACATGCAAAGTGGGTTGAATTCATTGAGTCATTTCCTTATGTCATCAAACACAAAAAAGGAAAGGATAATGTCATTGCTGATGCCTTGTCTAGGAGATATACCATGCTCTCACAACTTGACTTCAAAATTTTTGGTTTGGAAACGATTAAAGAGCAATATGTGCATGATGATGATTTTAAAAATGTGTTGCTCAATTGTAAAGAGGAAAAAACTTGGAACAAATTTGTCCTCAATAATTGGTTTGTGTTTAGAGCAAACAAACTGTGTATTCCAGCTAGTTCTGTTCGTTTGTTATTGCTACAGGAAGCGTATGGAGGAGGATTGATGGGACACTTTGGTGTGAAGATGACAGAGGACATACTCGCTAGCCATTTCTTTTTGGCCCAAGATGAGACGAGACGTGGAACGTTTCATCGCTCGCTGCACTACATGTCAAAAAGCTAAGTCACGACTTAATCCACATGGTTTCTACATGCCTCTGCCTGTTCCTAGCGTGCCTGGGAGGATATTTCTATGGACTTTGTTTTAGGACTTCCTAGAACAAAGAAGGGAGGGATAGTATTTTTGTCGTTGTGGATAGATTTTCTAAAATGGCACACTTCATACCTTGTCACAAAAGCGATGACGCTACCAACATTGCTGACTTATTCTTTCGTGAAATTGTTCGGCTACATGGTGTGCCTAACACAATAGTTTCAGATCGTGGACACTAAATTCTTAAGCCACTTTTGGAGAACTTTGTGGGCTAAATTGGGACTAAACTTTTATTTTCTACTACTTGTCATCCCCAAACTGATGGACAAACTGAAGTCGTTAATCTAACTTTATCTACTATGCTTAGGGCTGTTTTGAAAAAGAACATTAAATTGTGGGAAGAATGTTTGCCTCATATTGAGTTTGCTTATAATCGGTCTATGCATTCTACTACTAAGATGTGCCCTTTTGAGATTGTATATGGATTTGTACCTCATGCTCCAATTGATTTGTTACCTCTACCATATTCGGAGAAATTGAATCTTGATGCTAAACAACGTGCTGATTTGATTATGAAAATGCATGAGACAACTAAAGAAAACATAGAACGATGAATGCTAAATATAAACTTGCTGGTAGTAAGGGAAGGAAACATGTAACTTTTGAACCAGGAGATTTAGTTTGGTTGCATTTGCGAAAAGATCGATTCCCCAGAATTAAGAAAATCTAAGTTGATGCCGCGAGCTGATGGTCCTTTCAAAGTATTGGCAAAGATTAATGATAATGCATACAAGCTTGAATTGCCTGCAGATTTTGGGGTTAGTCCCACATTCAACATTGCCGATTTGAAACCATACTTGGGAGAGGATGATGAACTTGAGTCGAGGACGACTCAAATGCAAGAAGGGAGGATGATGAGGACATCACTACCATGGATACGGGCCATACTTACAAACCCAATGGAAACCAACAATGTCATACAAGGGCCAATTACTCGAGAGCTCGGCACGGTTACAATTCAATTACCAGGTGAATGAACGTTCCTCGGGTTGCATACAGATAATTTTATGAATGGAATGCTATTTAATCCTCGTGGATGATTTTATTGTCCTTAGGAACCATGGAGAAGGACTCCCAAACGTCAAGCATGAAGCCAATTCTTCCGGTGCACAAGTTCAACTCGGATTCGGCCTCCGGGACAGCACCAACTTCAAACGACCATAACTTTTGATCCACAAGGGTGTTTGAGGTCTATGAGTACTGGTTGGAAAGGTTTCGACGTCCTCTTTCCAAAGGATCTGCCCCATCTCCAAATTCCTAACGAGTCAACGGGAATCTGCAAAACAATTGGCGCTACTTTTCCAAATCGAGAAGACGTGGGCTTTGGGCCTTGTAATAGAGTTGTAGTTGGTATCCTTTCTGCTTTGGACGTGTTTCCCACGCCCCTACCTCTTATAAATAGCCAGACATCGGCTCCTTAGGGTTTTGGGTTTTATTTGATTAGTTTAGCCAAGTGCAAACTTGATCCTGCGAGTTGTGCTGGACAGCCACCTTGTCAAGATCGTCAATAAGACTCCACTTTGTTTCGCTTCCAGTTTTATCCGCAATTTCAGATTGCTTATCCTATTGTTCTTGCTTGTTCTTCGGTTGCTTGCAGGAATCGAACCTCGTGTTCAGGTTGATCGTGCCTACGGCAAGATCAATAACCCGCTGGAGTTGGTTTAGCGATTGCTAAGGCGCATCGTCGTCGTACGGTGTAGTCGGATCGTCAAAGTCGACTCTAACAAATCGATCGTGTGTTTCTCATCGAAAGATCGGGACACCCATAGTGCCATCACGGCGCCATCACTGCCGAACAGCACTAAAGGACTTGATATGCATTTTAGCCCATCCAAAATTCATTTCTGATCTGTCTGGGTCAGTGTGAAACATTCCTCCACGATGGGTCGCAATGGGTGCTTGCTTGCTTATGTGCTTACAAAAACGACGCCCAAAACGAAACTGAGTGTCCAACACGCCGAATGGACTTCACACGTACCCTAGCTCATTTCGGCAAGCATTTCGAAGCACGCCGAAGTCTGGCGTTAAACATTCATCCACAGGGGACCCAAAATTGTACCGTTAGCAACATACGAATAGGGCGCTGTACTAAACGAAACTTTCTTCCAGACATGCCGAATGGGATGTACATAGCCGTAAGCACATCTCGGCATGCATTACGAATCCGTCTGGAGTGTTCGTGAAACATTCCTTCACGCTGCAGGAACGCAGTATCAGGGAGCGTCCGCACGAAAACGATGCAGAAATGAAACCGAGCGGCAAGCACGCCCAGTGGACTTCGCATGTGTCGTAACTCATTTTGGCAGGCATTTCGAATCCATCCGAGTCGGCGCGAAATATTCCACCAAGACGGGTTCGCACGCTACTGTACGCTGCGTACAAACGAAAGCGACGCAAGAAACAAACTGAGTGCCAAACACCCCGATTGAACCTAGGAAGTTCGCTTGTGCTTTTCAGCTTTAGTTCCGGTTCCGACCCATAGTGCCATCACGGCGCCATCAGTTTCATTTCTTCATCGTTTTCGTGCGGACGCTCCCTACAGTACTCGTTCCTGCACGGCGTGAAGGAATGTTTCACAGACACTCAGACGGATTCGTAATGCATGCCGAATGTGCTACGGCTATGTACATCCCATTCGCCATGTTTGGAAGAAAGTTTCGTTTCATGCAACGCCCTGTTACGTATGTAGCTAACGGTACTATTTTGGGTCCCCTGTGGATGAATGTTTCACGCAGACTCGAGCGTACTCGAAATGCTTGCCGAAATGAGCTAGGGCACGTGTGAAGTCTATTCGGCGTGTTGGACACTCAGTTTCATTTCGGGTGTCGTTTTTCTAAGCACATAAGCATGCAAGCACCCATTGCGACCCGTCGATTCCAGTTGCTTGGCACCATTGTTCGATCCGTGCACCATTCCCACAACGACTCGGACGGTTTTGAAATGCGTGCCAAAGCGACGACGGCGAACAAGAAGATCATTCGGGGTGTTTGGCACTCAGTTTCCTTCCGTCACCCGTTTGCGTGCTGGTGCAGCAGCAGTGCCCGTTGGGACCAGCCGTAGTGGAATGTGTCACACCGGCTGGGTCGGAACCGGAACTAAAGCTGAAAAGCACAAGTTTAACTTCGTGAGGTTCATTCGGGTGTTTGGCACTCAGTTTGTTTCGCTGCGATCGCTTTCGCTTAGTACGCAGCGCAGTACCGCGCGTAACCCGCCTTCGTAATATTTCGCGCCGACTCGGACGGATTCGAAATGCCTACCATAATGAGTTACGACACATGCGAAGTCCACTGGGCGAGCTTGCCGCTCGGTTTCTTTTCTTCATCGCTTGCGCGGACGCCCCTACAGTACTGCCTCGCACGGGCGCGGAAGGAATGTTTCACAGACACTCAGACGGATTCGTAATGCATGCCGAATGTGCTACGGCTATGTACATCCCATTCGCCATGTTTGGAAGAAAATTTCGTTTCGTGCAACGCCCTGTTACGTATGTAGCTAACGGTACCATTGTGGGTCCCCTGTGGATGAATGTTTCACGCAGGCTCGAAAGGCACTTCAAAATGCTTGCCGAAATGAGCTAGGCACGTGTGAAGTCTATTCGGCGTGTTGACACTCAGTTTCGCTTCGGTGTCGCTTTTCTAAGCACATAAGCATGCAAGCACCCATTGCGACTCCATCGTGGAGGAATATTTCACACTGACCCTGCAGATCAGAAATGAATTTTGGATGGGCTAAAATGCATATCGAGTCCTTTCGGTTGTTCGGGCAGAGTTCCTATTCGTGCATCGTCTTCATACGCATGCAGCTCAAAGTAACAGTTGGGACCCGTCGCGGTGGAGGGCATGACTCAGACTCAGATGGATTCGAAATGCATGCCGAAATGAGCTAGGGGGTTCGATCCGTGCACCATTCCGGCACGCTCGAAGCTTACAGTACCATTTATCGTGCAGGTCTCGCAACGATTCGGAGGGACCCAAAGTCGATGCTAATAGGAGCTAGCAAACAGATGAAGTCCATTTGGGGTGCTTGACACTCAGTTTTATTTCTTGCGTTATTTTCTAACGATGTTGCTTATCAGACGCTGCTATGGGAAAGTTCCACACCGACTCAAGAGATTCCAAATGCATGCCGAACAGAGTTACGAGGCATACGAAGTCCATTCGCTGTGTTTCGCAAGCAGTTTTCTTCCGCTGAACAGTTTCATACGCAAGCATCTTACAGAACCCGCTGGGACCCGCTGCCAGGAGGAATGTTCCACAACGACTCGGACGGTTTTGAAATGCGTGCCAAAGTGACTACGGCGTAACAAGAAGATCATTCGGGTGTTTGGCACTCAGTTTCCTTCCGTCACCCGCTTATGCGTGCTGGTGCAGCTGCAGTGCTCGTTGGGACCAGCCGTAGTGGGAATGTCTCACACCGGCTGGGTCGGAACCGAACTAAAGCTGAAAAGCACGCTTAACTTCGTGAGGTTCATTCGGGTGTTTGGCACTCAGTTTGTTTCGCAGACGCTTTCGCTTGTACGAGCATAGCGAGCGCGGCGAACCCGCCTTCGTGTAATATTTCGCTACCGACTCGGACGGATTCAAATGCCTGCCATAATGAGTTACGACATTACGCGAAGTCCACTGGGCGTGCTTGCCGCCGGTTTCATTTCTTCATCGCTTGCGCGGACGCTCCCTACAGTACTCGTTCCTGCACGGCGTGAAGGAATGTTTCACAGACACTCAGACGGATTCGTAATGCATGCCGAATGTGCTACGGCTATGTACATCCCATTCGCCATGTTTGGAAGAAAGTTTCGTTTCGTGCAACGCCCTGTTACGTATGTAGCTAACGGTACCATTTTGGGTCCCCTGTGGATGAAGGTTTCACGCAGACTCGAACGTACTCGAAATGCTTGCCGAAATGAGCTAGGGCACGTGTGAAGTCTATTCGGCGTGTTGGACACTCAGTTTCATTTCGGGTGTCGTTTTTCTAAGCACATAAGCATGCAAGCACCCATTGCGACCCGTCGATTCCGGTTGCTTGGCACCATTGTTCGATCCGTGCACCATTCCTAAGCACGCCAAGCTTACAGTACCATTTATCAGGCAGGTCTCGCAGAACGATTCTGAGGGACCCAAAGTCGATGCTAATAGGAGCTAGTAAACAGATGAAGTCCATTTGGGGTGCTTGACACTCAGTTTCATTTCTTGCGCCATTTTCTAACGATGCTGCTTACAGTACGCTGCTATGCGGGAAAGTTCCACACCGACTAAGAGATTCCAAATGCATGCCGAACAGAGTTACGAGGCATACGAAGTCCATTCGCGTGTTTCGCAAGCAGTTTTCTGCCGGTGAACAGGTTCATACGCAAGCATCTTACAGAACCCGGTGGGACCCGCCGTGGAGGAATGTTCCACAACGACTCGGACGGTTTTGAAATGCGTACAAAGTGACTACGGCGAACAAGAAGATCATTCGGGTGTTTGGCACTCAGTTTCCTTCCGTCACCCGCTTATGCGTTGGTGCAGCTGCAGTGCTCGCTGGGACCAGCCGTAGTGGAATGTCTCACACCGCTGGGTCGGAACCGAACTAAAGCTGAAAAGCACAAGCTTAACTTCGTGAGGTTCATTCGGGTGTTTGGCACTCAGTTTGTTTCGCTGCGACGCTTTCGCTTGTACGCAGCGCATACAGCGCGGCGAACCCGCTCGTAATATTTCGCTACCGACTCGGACGGATTCAAATGCCTGCCATAATGAGTTACGACATTACGCGAAGTCCATCGGGCGTGCTTGCCGCCGGTTTCATTTCTTCATCGCTTGCGGCGGACGCCCCTTACAGTACTCGCTCTCGCACGGGCGTGAAGGAATGTTTCACAGACACTCAGACGGATTCGTAATGCATGCCGAATGTGCTACGGCTATGTACATCCCATTCGCCATGTTTGGAAGAAAGTTTCGTTTCGTGCAACGCCCTGTTACGTATGTAGTTAACGGTACCATTTTGGGTCCCCTGTGGATGAAGGTTTCACGCAGACTCGAACGTACTCGAAATGCTTGCCGAAATGAGCTAGGGCACGATTGAAGTCTATTCGGCGTGTTGGACACTCAGTTTCATTTCGGGTGTCGTTTTTCTAAGCACATAAGCATGCAAGCACCCATTGCGAATTCGCCGATTCCAGTTGCTTGGCACCATTGTTCGATCCGCGCACCATTCCGCACGCTCGCTTACAGTACCATTTATCAGGCAGGTCTCGTGAACGATTCGAGGGACCCAAAGTCGATGCTAATAGGAGCTAGTAAACAGATGAAGTCCATTTGGGGTGCTTGACACTCAGTTTCATTTCTTGCGCCATTTTCTAACGATGCTGCTTACTGTACGCTGCTATGCGGGAAAGTTCCACACCGACTAAGAGATTCCAAATGCATGCCGAACAGAGTTACGAGGCATACGAAGTCCATTCATGTGTTTCGCAAGCAGTTTTCTTCCGCTGAACAGTTTCATACGCAAGCATCTTACAGAACCCGCTGGGACCCGCTGCGGAGGAATGTTCCACAACGACTGGACGGTTTTGAAATGCGTGCCAAAGTGACTACGGCGTAACAAGAAGATCATTCGGGTGTTTGGCACTCAGTTTCCTTCCACACCCGCTTATGCGTGCTGGTGCAGCAGCAGCAGTGCTCGCTGGGACCAGCCGTAGTGGAATGTCTCACACCGCTGGGTCGGAACCGGAACTAAAGCTGAAAAGCACAAGCTTAACTTCCTGAGGTTCATTCGGGGTGTTTGGCACTCAGTTTGTTTCGCAGATCGCTTTCGCTTGTACGCAGCGCACAGTAGCGCAAGGCGAACCCGCCTTCGTAATATTTCGCGCCGACTCGACGGATTCAAATGCCTGCCAAAATGAGTTACGACACATGCGAAGTCCACTGGGCGTGCTTGCCGCCGGTTTCATTTCTTCATCGCTGCGGCGGACGCCCCTTACAGTACTCGCTCGCACGGCGTGAAGGAATGTTTCACAGACACTCAGACGGATTCGTAATGCATGCCGAATGTGCTACGGCTATGTACATCCCATTCGCCATGTTTGGAAGAAAGTTTCGCTTCGCGGCAACGCCTGTTACGTATGTAGCTAACGGTACCATTTTGGGTCCCTGTGGATGAATGTTTAACGCAGACTCGAGGCATCAAATGCTTGCCGAAATGAGCTAGGCACGTGTGAAGTCCATTCGCCGTGTTGGACACTCAGTTACGTTTCGGGCGTCGTTTTTGTAAGCACATAAGCATGCAAGCACCCATTGCGACCCATCGTGGAGGAATATTTCACACTGACCCAGACAGATCAGAAATGAATTTTGGATGGGCTAAAATGCATATCGAGTCCTTTCGTGCTGTTCGGCAGAGAGTTCCTATTCGTGCATCGTCTTCATACGCATGCAGCTCAAAGTAACAGTTGGGACCCGTCGCGGTGGAGGGCATGACTCAGACTCGGGTGGATTCGAAATGCATGCCGAAATGAGCTAGGGGGTTCGATCCGTGCACCATTCCGGCACGCTCGAAGCTTACAGTACCATTTATCGTGCAGGTCTCGCAACGATTCGGAGGGACCCAAAGTCGATGCTAATAGGAGCTAGCAAACAGATGAAGTCCATTTGGGGTGCTTGACACTCAGTTTCATTTCTTGCGTTATTTTCTAACGCATGCTGCTTGCTGTACGCTGCTATGCGGGGAAAGTTCCACACCGACTAAGAGATTCCAAATGCATGCCGAACAGAGTTACGAGGCATACAAAGTCCATTCGCGTGTTTCGCAAGCAGTTTTCTTCCGCTGAACAGTTTCATACGCAAGCATCTTACAGAACCCGCTGGGACCCGCCGTGGAGGAATGTTCCACAACGACTGGACGGTTTTGAAATGCGTACAAAGTGACTACGGCGAACAAGAAGATCATTCGGGTGTTTGGCACTCAGTTTCCTTCCGTCACCCGCTTATGCTGGTGCAGCTGCAGTGCTCGCTGGGACCAGCCGTGAGTGGAATGTCTCACACCGCTGGGTCGGAACCGAACTAAAGCTGAAAAGCTACAAGCTTTAACTTCGAGGTTCATTCGGGTGTTTGGCACTCAGTTTGTTTCGCTGATCGCTTTCGCTTGTACGCAGCGCACAGTAGCGCGCGAACCCGCCTTCGTAATATTTCGCTACCGACTGACGGATTCAAATGCCTGCCATAATGAGTTACTTACATTACGCGAAGTCCACTGGGCGTGCTTGCCGCCGGTTTCATTTCTTCATCGCTGCGCGGACGCCCCTTACAGTACTCGCCTGCACGGGCGTGGAAGGAATGTTTCACAGACACTCAGACGGATTCGTAATGCATGCCGAATGTGCTACGGCTATGTACATTCCATTCGCCATGTTTGGAAGAAAGTTTCGTTTCGTGCAACGCCCTGTTACGTATGTAGCTAACGGTACCATTTTGGGTATGCTTGCCGAAATGAGCTAGGGCACGTGTGAAGTCTATTCGGCGTGTTGGACACTCAGTTTCATTTCGGGTGTCGTTTTTCTAAGCACATAAGCATGCAAGAACCCATTGCGACCCGTCGATTCCGGTTGCTTGGCACCATTGTTCGATCCGTGCACCATTCCGGCACGCTCGAAGCTTACAGTACCATTTACCGTGCACGTCGCGCAACGATTTGGAGGGACCCAAAGTCGATGCTAATAGGAGCTAGTAAACAGATGAAGTCCATTTGGGGTGCTCGACACTCAGTTTCATTTCTTTCGTCATTTTCTAACGATGTTGCATCAGACGCTGCAGGAAAGTTCCACACCGACTGAAGAGATTCCAAATGCATGCCGAACAGAGTTACGAGGCATACGAAGTCCATTCGCGGTGTTTTCGCAAGCAGTTTTCTTCCGCTGAACAGTTTCATACGCAAGCATCTTACAGAACCCGCTGGGACCCGCTGCGGGAGGAATGTTCCACAACGACTCGGACGGTTTTGAAATGCGTACAAAGTGACTACGGCGTAACAAGAAGATCATTCGGGTGTTTGGCACTCAGTTTCCTTCCGTCACCCGCTTATGCTGGTGCAGCTGCAGTGTTCGCTGGGACCAGCCGTAGTGGAATGTCTCACACCGCTGGGTCGGAACCGAACTAAAGCTGAAAAGCACAAGCTTAACTTCCTAGGTTCATTCGGGTGTTTGGCACTCAGTTTGTTTCGCGACGCTTTCGCTTGTACGCAGCGCACAGTAGCGCGGCGAACCCGCTCTTCGTAATATTTCGCGCCGACTCGGACGGATTCGAAATGCCTGCCATAATGAGTTACGACACATGCGAAGTCCACTGGGCGTGCTTGCCGCTCGGTTTCATTTCTTCATCGTTTTCGTGCGGACGCTCCCTATACAGTACTCGTTCCTGCACGGCGTGAAGGAATGTTTCACAGACACTCAGACGGATTCGTAATGCATGCCGAATGTGCTACGGCTATGTACATCCCATTCGCCATGTTTGGAAGAAAGTTTCGTTTCGTGCAACGCCCTGTTACGTATGTAGCTAACGGTACCATTTTGGGTCCCCTGTGGATGAATGTTTCACGCAGGCTCGAGCGTACTCGAAATGCTTGCCGAAATGAGCTAGGGCACGTGTGAAGTCTATTCGGCGTGTTGGACACTCAGTTTCGTTTCGGGTGTCGTTTTTCTAAGCACATAAGCATGCAAGCACCCATTGCGACCCATCGTGGAGGAATGTTTCACACTGACCCAGACAGATCAGAAATGAATTTTGGATGGGCTAAAATGCATATCGAGTCCTTTCGTGCTGTTCGGCAGAGAGTTCCTCTTCGTGCATCGTCTTCATACGCATGCAGCTCAAACTAACAGTTGGGACCCGTCGCGGTGGAGGGCATGACTCAGACTCGGGTGGATTCGAAATGCATGCCCAAATGAGCTAGGGGATTGTTCGATCCGCACCATTCCGGCACGCCGGCTTACAGTACCATTTATCGTGGCAGGTCTCGCAACGATTCGGAGGGACCCAAAGTCGATGCTAATAGGAGCTAGTAAACAGATGAAGTCCATTTGGGGTGCTTGACACTCAGTTTCATTTCTTGCGCCATTTTCTAACGATGCTGCTTACTGACGCTGCTATGGGGAAAGTTCCACACCGACTGAAGAGATTCCAAATGCATGCCGAACAGAGTTACGAGGCATACGAAGTCCATTCGCGTGTGTTTCGCAAGCAGTTTTCTTCCGCTGAACAGTTTCATACGCAAGCATCTTACAGAACCCGCTGGGACCCGCTGCGGAGGAATGTTCCACAACGACTGGACGGTTTTGAAATGCGTGCCAAAGTGACTACGGCGAACAAGAAGATCATTCGGGTGTTTGGCACTCAGTTTCCTTCCACACCCGCTTATGCTGGTGCAGCTGCAGTGTTCGCTGGGACCAGCCGTAGTGGAATGTCTCACACCGCTGGGTCGGAACCGAACTAAAGCTGAAAAGCACAAGTTTAACTTCAGAGGTTCATTCGGGTGTTTGGCACTCAGTTTGTTTCGCAGACGCTTTCGCTTGTACGCAGCGCACAGTAGCGCGGCGAACCCGCCTTCGTAATATTTCGCGCCGACTCGGACGGATTCAAATGCCTGCCATAATGAGTTACGACATTACGCGAAGTCCACTGGGCGTGCTTGCCGCCGTTTCATTTCTTCATCGCTGCGGCGGACGCCCCTTACAGTACTCGCTCCTGCACGGGCGGAAGGAATGTTTCACAGACACTCAGACGGATTCGTAATGCATGCCGAATGTGCTACGGCTATGTACATCCCATTCGCCATGTTTGGAAGAAAGTTTCGTTTCGTGCAACGCCTGTTACGTATGTAGCTAACGGTACCATTTTGGGTCCCAGGTGGATGAATGTTTCAGGCAGTCTCGTTAGTACTCGATATGCTTGCCGAAATGAGCTAGGGCACGTGTGTAGTCTATTCGGCGTGTTGACACTCAGTTTCATTTCGGGTGTCGTTTTTCTAAGCACATAAGCATGCAAGCACCCATTGCGAATTGGCCGATTCCGGTTGCTTGGCACCATTGTTCGATCCGCGCACCATTCCGGCACGCCGGCTTACAGTACCATTTACCGTGGCAGGTCTCGCAGAACGATTCGGAGGGACCCAAAGTCGATGCTAATAGGAGCTAGTAAACAGATGAAGTCCATTTGGGGTGCTTGACACTCAGTTTCATTTCTTGCGCCATTTTCTAACGATGCTGCTTGCATCAGACGCTGGTGGGAAAGTTCCACACCGACTCAAGAGATTCCAAATGCATGCCGAACAGAGTTACGAGGCATACGAAGTCCATTCATGTGTTTCGCAAGCAGTTTTCTTCCGCTGAACAGTTTCATACGCAAGCATCTTACAGAACCCGCTGGGACCCGCTGCGGAGGAATGTTCCACAACGACTCGGACGGTTTTGAAATGCGTACCAAAGTGACTACGGCGTAACAAGAAGATCATTCGGGTGTTTGGCACTCAGTTTCCTTCACACCCGCTTATGCTGGTGCAGCTGCAGTGCTCGCTGGGACCAGCCGTAGTGGAATGTCTCACACCGCTGGGTCGGAACCGAACTAAAGCTGAAAAGCACAAGCTTAACTTCCTAGGTTCATTCGGGTGTTTGGCACTCAGTTTGTTTCGCGACGCTTTCGCTTGTACGCAGCGCACAGTAGAGCGCGCGAACCCGCCTTGGTAATATTTCGCGCCGACTCGGACGGATTCAAATGCCTGCCAAAATGAGTTACGACATTACGCGAAGTCCACTGGGCGTGCTTGCCGCCGGTTTCATTTCTTCATCGCTGCGGCGGACGCCCCTACAGTACTGCTCTCGCACGGCGTGAAGGAATGTTTCACAGACACTCAGACGGATTCGTAATGCATGCCGAATGTGCTACGGCTATGTACATCCCATTCGCCATGTTTGGAAGAAAGTTTCGCTGCGGCAACGCCTGTTACGTATGTTGCTAACGGTACCATTTTGGGTCCCTGTGGATGAATGTTTAACGCAGACTCGAGCGCATCAAATGCTTGCCGAAATGAGCTAGGCACGGTGAAGTCTATTCGGCGTGTTGACACTCAGTTTCGTTTCGGGCGTCGTTTTTGTAAGCACATAAGCATGCAAGCACCCATTGCGACCCATCGTGGAGGAATGTTTCACACTGACCCAGACAGATCAGAAATGAATTTTGGATGGGCTAAAATGCATATCGAGTCCTTTTCGCGTTGTTCGGCAGAGAGTTCCTATTCGTGCATCATCTTCATACGCTTGCAGCTCAAAGTAACAGTTGGGACCCGTCGCGGTGGAGGGCATGACTCAGACTCGGGTGGATTCGAAATGCATGCCCAAATGAGCTAGGGGGCATAGGAAGTCGATTCTGGTTGCTTGGCACCATTGTTCGATCCGTTCACCATTCCGGCACGCTCGAAGCTTACAGTACCATTTATCGTGCAGGTCTCGCAACGATTCGGAGGGACCCAAAGTCGATGCTAATAGGAGCTAGCAAACAGATGAAGTCCATTTGGGGTGCTTGACACTCAGTTTCATTTCTTGCGTCATTTTCTAACGCATGCTGCTTGCTGTACGCTGCTATGGCCGGAAAATTCCACACCGACTCGAAGAGATTCCAAATGCATGCCGAACAGAGTTACTAGGCATACGAAGTCCATTCGCGGTATTTCGCATGCTGTTTTCTTCCGCTGAACAGTTTCGTACGCAAGCATCTTGCAGAACCCGTTGGGACCCGCCGTGGAGGAATGTTCCACAACGACTCGGACGGTTTTGAAATGCGTGCCAAAGTGACTACGGCGAACAAAAAGATCATTCGGGGTGTTTGGGACTCAGTTTCCTTCCGTCACACCCGCTTATGCTGGTGCAGCTGCAGTGCTCGCTGGGACCAGCCGTAGTGGAATGTCTCACACCGCTGGGTCGGAACCGAACTAAAGCTGAAAAGCACGCTTAACTTCGTAGGTTCATTCGGGGTGTTTGGCACTCAGTTTGTTTCGCGCATCGCTTTCGTTTGTACGCAGCGTACAGTACCGTGCGAACCCGTCTTCGTGTAATATTTCGCGCCGACTCGGACGGATTCGAAATGCCTACCATAATGAGTTACGACACATGCGAAGTCCACTGGGCGAGCTTGCCGCTCGGTTTCATTTCTTCATCGTTTTCGCGGCGGACGCCCCTACAGTACTCGCTCTGCACGGGCGTGAAGGAATGTTTCACAGACACTCAGGCGGATTCGTAAAGCATGCCGAATGTGCTACGGCTATGTACATCCCATTCGCCATGTTTGGAAGACAGTTTCGTTTCGTGCAACTCCCTGTTACGTATGTAGCTAACAGTACCATTTTGGGTCCCCTGTGAATGAATGTTTCACGCAGACTCGAGCGTACTCGAAATGCTTGCCGAAATGAGCTAGGGCACATGTGAAGTCTATTCGGCGTGTTGGACACTCAGTTTCGCTTTCGTGTCGCTTTTGTAAGCACATAAGCATGCAAGCACCCATTGCACTCCATCGTGGAGGAATGTTTCACACTGACCCAGACAGATCAGAAATGAATTTTGATGGGCTAAAATGCATATCGAGTCCTTCGTGTTGTTCGGCAGAGAGTTCCTTATTCGGCATCGCCTTCATACGCATGCAGCTCAAAGTAACAGTTGGGACCCGTCATGTGGAGGGCATGACTCAGACTCGGTGGATTCGAAATGCATGCCCAAATGAGCTAGGGGCATAGGGAAGTCGATTCTGGTTGCTTGGCACCATTGTTCGATCCGTGCACCATTCCTGGCACGCTGCTTACAGTACCATTTATCGTGCAGGTCTCGCAGAACGATTCGGAGGGACCCAAAGTCGATGCTAATAGGAGCTAGTAAACAGATGAAGTCCATTTGGGGTGCTTGACACTCAGTTTCATTTCTTGCGCCATTTTCTAACGCATGCTGCTTACTGACGCTGCTATGGGGAAAGTTCCACACCGACCAAGAGATTCCAAATGCATGCCGAACAGAGTTACTAGGCATACGAAGTCCATTCATGTGTTTCGCGATGCAGTTTTCTTCCGCTGAACAGTTTCATACGCAAGCATCTTACAGAACCCGCTGGGACCCGGGCCGTGGAGGAATGTTCCACAACGACTGGACGGTTTTGAAATGCGTACAAAGTGACTACGGCTAACAAGAAGATCATTCGGGTGTTTGGCACTCAGTTTCCTTCCGTCACCCGCTTATGCTTGGTGCAGCTGCAGTGCTCGCTGGGACCAGCCGTAGTGGAATGTCTCACACCGCTGGGTCGGAACCGAACTAAAGCTGAAAAGCACAAGCTTAACTTCCTAGGTTCATTCGGGTGTTTGGCACTCAGTTTGTTTCGCTGCGACGCTTTCGCTTGTACGCAGCGCACAGTAGCGCGCGAACCCGCCTTCGTGGAATATTTCGCGCCGACTCGGACGGATTCAAATGCCTGCCAAAATGAGTTACGACATTACGCGAAGTCCATCGGGCGTGCTTGCCGCCGGTTTCATTTCTTCATCGCTGCGGCGGACGCCCCTACAGTACTCGCTCGCACGGGCGTGAAGGAATGTTTCACAGACACTCAGACGGATTCGTAATGCATGCCGAATGTGCTACGGCTATGTACATCCCATTCGCCATGTTTGGAAGAAAGTTTCGCTGCGGCAACGCCTGTTACGTATGTAGCTAACGGTACCATTTTGGGTCCCCTGTGGATGAATGTTTAACGCAGACTCGAGCGCATCAAATGCTTGCCGAAATGAGCTAGGCACGTGTGAAGTCTATTCGGCGTGTTGGACACTCAGTTTCGCTTTCGGTGTCGCTTTTCTAAGCACATAAGCATGCAAGCACCCATTGCGACTCCATCGTGGAGGAATGTTTCACACTGACCCAGACAGATCAGAAATGAATTTTGATGGGCTAAAATGCATATCGAAGTCCATTCGTTGTTCGGCAGAGAGTTCCTATTCGCAGCATCGCCTTCATACGCATGCAGCTCAAAGTAACAGTTGGGACCCGTCGCGTGGAGGGCATGACTCAGACTCGGTGGATTCGAAATGCATGCCCAAATGAGCTAGGGGGCATAGGAAGTCGATTCTGGTTGCTTGGCACCATTGTTCGATCCGCACCATTCCGGCACGCCAAGCTTACAGTACCATTTATCGTGGCAGGTCTCGCAACGATTCGGAGGGACCCAAAGTCGATGCTAATAGGAGCTAGTAAACAGATGAAGTCCATTTGGGGTGCTTGACACTCAGTTTCATTTCTTGCGCCATTTTCTAACGCATGCTGCTTGCTGACGCTGCTATGGCCGGAAAGTTCCACACCGACTCAAGAGATTCCAAATGCATGCCGAACAGAGTTACTAGGCATACGAAGTCCATTCGCGTGTTTCGCATGCTGTTTTCTTCCGCTGAACAGTTTCAGACGCAAGCATCTTGCAGAACCCGCTGGGACCCGCCAGGAGGAATGTTCCACAACGACTCGGACGGTTTTGAAATGCGTACAAAGTGACTACGGCGAACAAGAAGATCATTCGGGTGTTTGGCACTCAGTTTCCTTCCGTCACCCGCTTATGCTGGTGCAGCTGCAGTGTTCGCTGGGACCAGCCGTAGTGGAATGTGTCACACCGCTGGGTCGGAACCGAACTAAAGCTGAAAAGCACAAGCTTAACTTCCTAGGTTCATTCGGGTGTTTGGCACTCAGTTTGTTTCGCTGATCGCTTTCGCTTGTACGCAGCGCAGTAGCGCAAGTAACCCGCCTTGGTGGAATATTTCGCGCCGACTCGGACGGATTCGAAATGCCTGCCAAAATGAGTTACGACACATGCGAAGTCCACTGGGCGTGCTTGCCGCACGGTTTCATTTCTTCATCGTTGCGGCGGACGCCCCTATACAGTACTGCTCGCACGGGCGTGAAGGAATGTTTCACAGACACTCAGACGGATTCAGAATGCATGCCGAATGTGCTACGGCTATGTACATCCCATTCGGCATGTTTGGAAGAAAGTTTCGTTTCGTGCAACGCCCCTGTTACGTATGTAGCTAACGGTACCATTTTGGGTCCCATGTGGATGAATGTTTAACGCAGACTCGAGCGTACTCGAAATGCTTGCCGAAATGAGCTAGGGCACGTGTGAAGTCCGTTCGGCGTGTTGGACACTCAATTTCGTTTCGGGCATCGTTTTTGTAAGCACATAAGCATGCAGCACCAATTGCGACCCGTCATGGATGAATGTTTCACACTGACCCAGACAGATCAGAAATGAATTTTGGATGGGCTAAAATGCATATAAAGTCCATTCGTGCTGTTCGGCAGAGAGTTCCCATTCATGCATCGTCTTCATACGCATGCAGCTCAAAGTAACAGTTGGGACCCGTCGCGGTGGAGGGCATGACTTAGACTCGGGTGGAATCGAAATGCATGCCGAAATGAGTTAGGGCGCATAGGAAGTCAATTCTGGTTGCTTGGCACTAGTGTTCGATCCGTGCACCATTCCGGCACGCCAAGCTTACAGTACCATTTATCGCGGCAGGTCTCGCAACGATTCGGAGGGACCCAAAGTCGATGCTAATAGGAGCTAGTAAACAGATGAAGTCCATTTGGGGTGCTTGACACTCAGTTTCATTTCTTGCGCCATTTTCTAACGATGCTGCTTGCTGTACGCTGCTAAGGCCGGAAAGTTCCACACCGACTCAAGAGATTCCAAATGCATGCCGAACAGAGTTACTAGGCATACGAAGTCCATTCGCTGTGTTTCGCATGCTGTTTTCTTCCGCTGAACAGTTTCAGACGCAAGCATCTTACAGAACCCGCTGGGACCCGCCGTGCGGAGGAATGTTCCACAACGACTGGACGGTTTTGAAATGCGTACAAAGTGACTACGGCGTAACAAGAAGATCATTCGGGTGTTTGGCACTCAGTTTCCTTCCGTCACACCCGCTTATGCGTTGGTGCAGCTGCAGTGCTCGCTGGGACCAGCCGTAGTGGAATGTGTCACACCGGCTGGGTCGGAACCGAACTAAAGCTGAAAAGCACAAGCTTAACTTCCTAGGTTCATTCGGGTGTTTGGCACTCAGTTTGTTTCGCTGGCCGCTTTCGCTTGTACGCAGCGCACAGTAGCGCGGCGAACCCGTCTTGGTGGAATATTTCGCGCCGACTCGGACGGATTCGAAATGCCTGCCAAAATGAGTTACGACACATGCGAAGTCCACTGGGCGTGCTTGCCGCTCGGTTTCATTTCTGCATCGCTGCGCGGACGCCCCTACAGTACTCGCTCAGGCACGGCGCGGAAGGAATGTTTCACAGACACTCAGACGGATTCGTAATGCATGCCGAATGTGCTACGGCTATGTACGGCCCATTCGGCATGTTTGGAAGAAAGTTTCGTTTCGTGCAACGCCCTGTTACGTATGTTGCTAACGGTACCATTTTGGGTCCCCTGTGGATGAATGTTTAACGCAGACTCGAGCGCATTTCAAATGCTTGCCGAAATGAGCTAGGCACGGTGAAGTCCATTCGGCGTGTTGACACTCAGTTTCGCTTTCGGTGTCGTTTTTGTAAGCACATAAGCATGCAAGCGCCCATTGCGACCCATCGTGGAGGAATGTTTCACACTGACCCAGACAGATCAGAAATGAATTTTGGATGGGCTAAAATGCATATCGAGTCCTTTCGTGCTGTTCGGCAAAGAGTTCCTATTCGTGCATCGTCTTCATACGCTTGCAGCTCAAAGTAACAGTTGGGACCCGTCGCGGTGGAGGGCATGACTCAGACTCGGGTGGATTCGAAATGCATGCCCAAATGAGCTAGGGGGCATAGGAAGTCGATTCTGGTTGCTTGGCACCATTGTTCGATCCGTGCACCATTCCGGCACGCTCGAAGCTTACAGTACCATTTATCGTGCAGGTCTCGCAACGATTCGGAGGGACCCAAAGTCGATGCTAATAGGAGCTAGCAAACAGATGAAGTCCATTTGGGGTGCTTGACACTCAGTTTCATTTCTTGCGTCATTTTCTAACGCATGCTGCTTGCTGTACGCTGCTAAGGCCGGAAAGTTCCACACCGACTCAAGAGATTCCAAATGCATGCCGAACAGAGTTACTAGGCATACGAAGTCCATTCGCTGTGTTTCGTGATGCTGTTTTCTTCCGCTGAACAGTTTCAGACGCAAGCATCTTACAGAACCCGCTGGGACCCGCCAGGAGGAATGTTCCACAACGACTGGACGGTTTTGAAATGCGTACAAAGTGACTACGGCGAACAAGAAGATCATTCGGGTGTTTGGCACTCAGTTTCCTTCCGTCACCCGCTTATGCTGGTGCAGCTGCAGCGTTCGCTGGGACCAGCCGTAGTGGAATGTGTCACACCGCTGGGTCGGAACCGAACTAAAGCTGAAAAGCATGTTTAACTTCCTAGGTTCATTCGGGTGTTTGGCACTCAGTTTGTTTCGCGATCGCTTTCGCTTGTACGCAGCGCACAGTAGCGCGGCGAACCCGCCTTGGTGGAATATTTCGCTACCGACTGACGGATTCAAATGCCTGCCAAAATGAGTTACGACATTACGCGGTCCACTGGGCGTGCTTGCCGCCGGTTTCATTTCTGCATCGCTGCGGCGGACGCCCCTACAGTACTCGCTCGCACGGCGTGAAGGAATGTTTCACAGACACTCAGACGGATTCAGTAATGCATGCCGAATGTGCTACGGCTATGTACGCCCATTCGCATGTTTGGAAGAAAGTTTCGCTTCAGTGCAACGCCTGTTACGTATGTTGCTAACGGTACCATTTTGGGTCCCCTGTGGATGAATGTTTAACGCAGACTCGAGCGCACTTTCAAATGCTTGCCGAAATGAGCTAGGCACGCGGTGAAGTCCATTCGGCGTGTTGACACTCAGTTTCGCTTTCGGGCGCCGCTTTTGTAAGCACATAAGCATGCAAGCACCCATTGCACTCCATCGTGGAGGAATGTTTCACACTGACCCAGACAGATCAGAAATGAATTTTGGATGGGCTAAAATGCATATCAAGTCCATTCGGTTGTTCGGCAGAGAGTTCCTTATTCGCATCGCCTTCATACGCATGCAGCTCAAAGTAACAGTTGGGACCCGTCATGTGGAGGGCATGACTCAGACTCGGGTGGAATCAAATGCATGCCCAAATGAGCTAGGGGGCATAGGAAGTCGATTCTGGTTGCTTGGCACCATTGTTCGATCCGTGCACCATTCCGGCACGCCAAGCTTACAGTACCATTTATCGTGCAGGTCTCGCGAACGATTCGGAGGGACCCAAAGTCGATGCTAATAGGAGCTAGCAAACAGATGAAGTCCATTTGGGGTGCTTGACACTCAGTTTCATTTCTTGCGCCATTTTCTAACGATGCTGCTTGCTGTACGCTGCTAAGGCCGGAAAGTTCCACACCGACTAAGAGATTCCAAATGCATGCCGAACAGAGTTACTAGGCATACGAAGTCCATTCGCTGTGTTTCGTGATGCTGTTTTCTTCCGCTGAACAGTTTCAGACGCAAGCATCTTACAGAACCCGCTGGGACCCGGGCCAGGAGGAATGTTCCACAACGACTGGACGGTTTTGAAATGCGTACAAAGTGACTACGGCGAACAAGAAGATCATTCGGGTGTTTGGCACTCAGTTTCCTTCCGTCACCCGCTTATGCGTCGGTGCAGCTGCAGTGTTCGCTGGGACCAGCCGTAGTGGAATGTGTCACACCGCTGGGTCGGAACCGAACTAAAGCTGAAAAGCACAAGCTTAACTTCCTAGGTTCATTCGGGTGTTTGGCACTCAGTTTGTTTCGCTCGCTTTCGCTTGTACGCAGCGCACAGTAGCGCAAGGCGAACCCGCCTTGGTGGAATATTTCGCGCCGACTCGGACGGATTCAAATGCCTGCCAAAATGAGTTACGACACATGCGGTCCACTGGGCGTGCTTGCCGCCGGTTTCATTTCTGCATCGCTGCGGCGGACGCCCCTACAGTACTCGCTGCACGGGCGTGAAGGAATGTTTCACAGACACTCAGACGGATTCAGAATGCATGCCGAATGTGCTACGGCTATGTACATCCCATTCGGCATGTTTGGAAGAAAGTTTCGTTTCGTTCAACGCCCTGTTACGTATGTTGCTAACGGTACCATTTTGGGTCCCCTGTGGATGAATGTTTAACGCAGACTCGAGCGCATCAAATGCTTGCCGAAATGAGCTAGGCACGGTGAAGTCCATTCGGCGTGTTGGACACTCAGTTTCGCTTTCGGTGTCGCTTTTGTAAGCACATAAGCATGCAAGCACCCATTGCGACTCCATCGTGGAGGAATGTTTCACACTGACCCAGACAGATCAGAAATGAATTTTGGATGGGCTAAAATGCATATCAAGTCCATTCGTGCTGTTCGGCAGAGAGTTCCTATTCGCGGCATCGCCTTCATACGCATGCAGCTCAAAGTAACAGTTGGGACCCGTCGCGTGGAGGGCATGACTCAGACTGTGGAATCAAATGCATGCCAAATGAGCTAGGGGCATAGGAAGTCGATTCTGGTTGCTTGGCACCATTGTTCGATCCGCACCATTCCGGCACGCCAAGCTTACAGTACCATTTATCGTGGCAGGTCTCGCAGAACGATTCGGAGGGACCCAAAGTCGATGCTAATAGGAGCTAGTAAACAGATGAAGTCCATTTGGGGTGCTTGACACTCAGTTTCATTTCTTGGCGCCATTTTCTAACGATGCTGCTTGCTGTACGCTGCTATGGCCGGAAAGTTCCACACCGACTAAGAGATTCCAAATGCATGCCGAACAGAGTTACTAGGCATACGAAGTCCATTCGCGTGTTTCGTGATGCTGTTTTCTTCCGCTGAACAGTTTCAGACGCAAGCATCTTACAGAACCCGCTGGGACCCGGGCCGTGGAGGAATGTTCCACAACGACTGGACGGTTTTGAAATGCGTACAAAGTGACTACGGCGAACAAGAAGATCATTCGGGTGTTTGGCACTCAGTTTCCTTCCGTCACCCGCTTATGCGTGCTGGTGCAGCTGCAGTGTTCGCTGGGACCAGCCGTAGTGGAATGTGTCACACCGCTGGGTCGGAACCGAACTAAAGCTGAAAAGCACAAGCTTAACTTCCTAGGTTCATTCGGGTGTTTGGCACTCAGTTTGTTTCGCTGATCGCTTTCGCTTGTACGCAGCGCACAGTAGCGCGTAACCCGCCTTGGTGGAATATTTCGCGCCGACTCGGACGGATTCAAATGCCTGCCAAAATGAGTTACGACACATTACGCGAAGTCCACTGGGCGTGCTTGCCGCCGGTTTCATTTCTGCATCGCTGCGGCGGACGCCCCTACAGTACTCGCTCAGGCACGGCGCGGAAGGAATGTTTCACAGACACTCAGACGGATTCAGAATGCATGCCGAATGTGCTACGGCTATGTACGCCCATTCGGCATGTTTGGAAGAAAGTTTCGCTTCGCGGCAACGCCTGTTACGTATGTTGCTAACGGTACCATTTTGGGTCCCCTGTGGATGAATGTTTAACGCAGACTCGAAAGCGCATTTCAAATGCTTGTTTAAATGAGCTAGGCACGGTGAAGTCCATTCGGCGTGTTGACACTCAGTTTCGCTTTCGGCGTCGCTTTTGTAAGCACATAAGCATGCAAGCACCCATTGCACTCCATCGTGGAGGAATGTTTCACACTGACCCAGACAGATCAGAAATGAATTTTGGATGGGCTAAAATGCATATCAAGTCCATTCGTGCTGTTCGGCAGAGAGTTCCTATTCGTGCATCGCCTTCATACGCATGCAGCTCAAAGTAACAGTTGGGACCCGTCGCGGTGGAGGGCATGACTCAGACTCGGTGGATTCAAATGCATGCCCAAATGAGCTAGGGGGCATAGGAAGTCGATTCTGGTTGCTTGGCACCATTGTTCGATCCGCTCACCATTCCGGCACGCTGCTTACAGTACCATTTATCGTCAGGTCTCGCAACGATTCGGAGGGACCCAAAGTCGATGCTAATAGGAGCTAGTAAACATATGAAGTCCATTTGGGGTGCTTGACACTCAGTTTCATTTCTTGGCGTCATTTTCTAACGATGCTGCTTGCTGTACGCTGCTATGGCCGGAAAGTTCCACACCGACTAAGAGATTCCAAATGCATGCCGAACAGAGTTACTAGGCATACGAAGTCCATTCGCGGTGTTTCGTGATGCTGTTTTCTTCCGCTGAACAGTTTCAGACGCAAGCATCTTACAGAACCCGCTGGGACCCGCTGCGGAGGAATGTTCCACAACGACTGGACGGTTTTGAAATGCGTACAAAGTGACTACGGCGAACAAGAAGATCATTCGGGTGTTTGGCACTCAGTTTCCTTCCGTCACCCGCTTATGCTGGTGCAGCTGCAGTGTTCGCTGGGACCAGCCGTAGTGGAATGTGTCACACCGCTGGGTCGGAACCGAACTAAAGCTGAAAAGCACAAGCTTAACTTCCTAGGTTCATTCGGGTGTTTGGCACTCAGTTTGTTTCGCTGACGCTTTCGCTTGTACGCAGCGCATAGCAGCGCTAACCCGCCTTGGTGGAATATTTCGCGCCGACCGGACGGATTCAAATGCCTGCCAAAATGAGTTACGACATTACGCGAAGTCCACTGGGCGTGCTTGCCGCCGGTTTCATTTCTGCATCGCTGCGCGGACGCCCCTACAGTACTGCTCGGCACGGCGCGGAAGGAATGTTTCACAGACACTCAGACGGATTCAGAATGCATGCCGAATGTGCTACGGCTATGTACATCCCATTCGGCATGTTTGGAAGAAAGTTTCGCTTCGGCAACGCCTGTTACGTATGTTGCTAACGGTACCATTTTGGGTCCCTGTGGATGAATGTTTAACGCAGACTCGAGCGCATCAAATGCTTGGTTTAAATGAGCTAGGGCACGTGTGAAGTCCATTCGGCGTGTTGGACACTCAGTTTCGCTTTCGGGTGTCGCTTTTGTAAGCACATAAGCATGCAAGCACCCATTGCACTCCATCGTGGAGGAATGTTTCACACTGACCTGCAGACAGATCAGAAATGAATTTTGGATGGGCTAAAATGCATATCAAGTCCATTCGTGCTGTTCGGCAGAGAGTTCCTATTCGTGCATCGCCTTCATACGCATGCAGCTCAAAGTAACAGTTGGGACCCGTCATGTGGAGGGCATGACTCAGACTCGGGTGGAATCGAAATGCATGCCCAAATGAGCTAGGGGGCATAGGAAGTCGATTCTGGTTGCTTGGCACCATTGTTCGATCCGCGCACCATTCCTGGCACGCCAAAGCTTACAGTACCATTTATCGTGCAGGTCTCGCAACGATTCTGACGGACCCAAAGTCGATGCTAATAGGAGCTCGTAAACAGATGAAGTCCATTTGGGGTGCTTGACACTCAGTTTCATTTCTTGCGCCATTTTCTAACGCGATGCTTGCTTGCTGACGCTGCTATGTCGGAAAGTTCCACACCGACTAAGAGATTCCAAATGCATGCCGAACAGAGTTACTAGGCATACGAAGTCCATTCGCGTGTTTCGTGATGCTGTTTTCTTCCGCTGAACAGTTTCAGACGCAAGCATCTTACAGAACCCGCTGGGACCCGCCAGGAGGAATGTTCCACAACGACTGGACGGTTTTGAAATGCGTACAAAGTGACTACGGCGAACAAGAAGATCATTCGGGTGTTTGGCACTCAGTTTCCTTCCGTCACCCGCTTATGGCTGGTGCAGCTGCAGTTCGCTGGGACCAGCCGTAGTGGAATGTGTCACACCGGCTGGGTCGGAACCGAACTAAAGCTGAAAAGCACAAGTTAACTTCCTAGGTTCATTCGGGTGTTTGGCACTCAGTTTGTTTCGCTGCCGCTTTCGCTTGTACGCAGCGCACAGTAGCGCGGCGAACCCGCCTTGGTGGAATATTTCGCGCCGACTGGACGGATTCAAATGCCTGCCAAAATGAGTTACGACATTACGCGAAGTCCACTGGGCGTGCTTGCCGCCGGTTTCATTTCTGCATCGCTTTTCATGACGCCCCTACAGTACTCGCTCGGCACGGGCGTGAAGGAATGTTTCACAGACACTCAGACGGATTCAGAATGCATGCCGAATGTGCTACGGCTATGTACGCCCATTCGGCATGTTTGGAAGAAAGTTTCGCTTCGGCAACGCCTGTTACGTATGTTGCTAACGGTACCATTTTGGGTCCCCTGTGGATGAATGTTTAACGCAGACTCGAGGCATCAAATGCTTGCCGAAATGAGCTAGGCACGGTGAAGTCCATTCGGCGTGTTGGACACTCAGTTTCGCTTTCGGGCGCCGCTTTTGTAAGCACATAAGCATGCAAGCACCCATTGCACTCCATCGTGGAGGAATGTTTCACACTGACCCAGACAGATCAGAAATGAATTTTGGATGGGCTAAAATGCATATCAAGTCCATTCGTGCTGTTCGGCAGAGAGTTCCTATTCGTGCATCGCCTTCATACGCATGCAGCTCAAAGTAACAGTTGGGACCCGTCGCGTGGAGGGCATGACTCAGACTCGGTGGAATCGAAATGCATGCCCAAATGAGCTAGGGGGCATAGGAAGTCGATTCTGGTTGCTTGGCACCATTGTTCGATCCGCACCATTCCGCACGCCAAGCTTACAGTACCATTTATCGTGGCAGGTCTCGCGAACGATTCGGAGGGACCCAAAGTCGATGCTAATAGGAGCTAGTAAACAGATGAAGTCCATTTGGGGTGCTTGACACTCAGTTTCATTTCTTGGCGCATTTTCTAACGATGCTGCTTGCTGTACGCTGCAGGCCGGAAAGTTCCACACCGACTCAAGAGATTCCAAATGCATGCCGAACAGAGTTACTAGGCATCAAGTCCATTCGCTGTGTTTCGTGATGCTGTTTTCTTCCGCTGAACAGTTTCAGACGCAAGCATCTTACAGAACCCGCTGGGACCCGCCGGAGGAATGTTCCACAACGACTCGGACGGTTTTGAAATGCGTACAAAGTGACTACGGCGTAACAAGAAGATCATTCGGGTGTTTGGCACTCAGTTTCCTTCCACACCCGCTTATGCGGCTGGTGCAGCTGCAGTTCGCTGGGACCAGCCGTAGTGGAATGTGTCACACCGCTGGGTCGGAACCGAACTAAAGCTGAAAAGCACAAGCTTAACTTCCTAGGTTCATTCGGGTGTTTGGCACTCAGTTTGTTTCGCAGATCGCTTTCGCTTGTACGCAGCGCACAGTAGCGCGCGAACCCGCTCTTGGTGGAATATTTCGCGCCGACTCGGACGGATTCAAATGCCTGCCAAAATGAGTTACGACATTACGCGGTCCACTGGGCGTGCTTGCCGCCGGTTTCATTTCTTCATCGCTTGCGCGACGCCCCTACAGTACTCGCTCCTGCACGGGCGTGAAGGAATGTTTCACAGACACTCAGACGGATTCAGAATGCATGCCGAATGTGCTACGGCTATGTACATCCCATTCGGCATGTTTGGAAGAAAGTTTCGCTTTCGCGGCAACGCCTGTTACGTATGTTGCTAACGGTACCATTTTGGGTCCCCTGTGGATGAATGTTTAACGCAGACTCGAAGCATCAAATGCTTGCCGAAATGAGCTAGGCACGCGGTGAAGTCCATTCGGCGTGTTGACACTCAGTTTCGCTTTCGCGCCGCTTTTGTAAGCACATAAGCATGCAAGCACCCATTGCGACTCCATCGTGGAGGAATGTTTCACACCGACCCAGACATATCAGAAATGAATTTTGATTGGGATAAAATGCATATCAAGTCCATTAGTGCTGTTCGGCAGAGAGTTCCCATTCGTGCATCGTCTTCATACGCATGCAGCTCAAAGTAACAGTCGGGACCCGTCATGTGGAGGGCATGACTCAGACTCGGTGGAATTCAAATGCATGCCCAAATGAGCTAGGGGCATAGGAAGTCGATTCCGGTTGCTTGGCAACATTGTTCGATCCGTGCACCATTCCGGCACGCTCGAAGCTTACAGTACCATTTACCGTGCAGGTCTCGCAACGATTCGAAGGACCCAAAGTCGATGCTAATAGGAGCTAGTAAACAGATGAAGTCCATTTGGGGTGCTTGACACTCAGTTTCATTTCTCGCGTCATTTTCTAACGCATGCTGCTTACTGACGCTGCAGGCCGGAAAGTTCCACACCGACTCGAAGAGATTCCAAATGCATGCCGAACAGAGTTACTAGGCATACGAAGTCCATTCGCGGTGTTTCGCATGCTGTTTTCTTCCGTTGAACAGTTTCGTACGCAAGCATCTTACAGAACCCGTTGGGACCCGGGCCAGGAGGAATGTTCCACAACGACTCGGACGGTTTTGAAATGCGTACAAAGTGACTACGGCGAACAAGAAGATCATTCGGGTGTTTGGCACTCAGTTTCCTTCCGTCACCCGCTTATGCGTTGGTGCAGCTGCAGTGTTCGCTGGGACCAGCCGTAGTGGAATGTGTCACACCGCTGGGTCGGAACCGGAACTAAAGCTGAAAAGCACAAGCTAACTTCCTAGGTTCATTCGGGTGTTTGGCACTCAGTTTGTTTCGCTGACGCTTTCGCTTGTACGCAGCGCACAGTAGCGCGCGAACCCGCCTTGGTGGAATATTTCGCTACCGACTCGGACGGATTCAAATGCCTGCCAAAATGAGTTACGACACATGCGAAGTCCACTGGGCGTGCTTGCCGCCGGTTTCATTTCTGCATCGCTGCGGCGGACGCCCCTACAGTACTCGCTCGCACGGGCGTGAAGGAATGTTTCACAGACACTCAGACGGATTCGTAATGCATGCCGAATGTGCTACGGCTATGTACATCCCATTCGGCATGTTTGGAAGAAAGTTTCGCTTTCGCGGCAACGCCTGTTACGTATGTTGCTAACGGTACCATTTTGGGTCCCTGTGGATGAATGTTTAACGCAGACTCGAGCCGCATTCAAATGCTTGCCGAAATGAGCTAGGCACGGTGAAGTCCATTCGGCGTGTTGGACACTTAGTTTCGTTTCGGGCGTCGTTTTTGTAAGCACATAAGCATGCAAGCACCCATTGCGTCCCATCGTGGAGGAATGTTTCACAGTGACCCAGACAGATCAGAATGAATTTTGGATGGGCTAAAATGCATATCAAGTCCATTCGTGTTGTTCGGCAGAGAGTTCCTATTCGGCATCGCCTTCATACGCATGCAGCTCAAAGTAACAGTTGGGACCCGCCGCGGTGGAGGGCATGACTCAGACTCGGTGGAATTCGAAATGCATGCCGAAATGAGCTAGGGGCATAGGAAGTCGATTCTGGTTGCTTGGCACCATTGTTCGATCCGCGGCACCATTCCGCACGCTAAGCTTACAGTACCATTTATCGTGGCAGGTCTCGCGAACGATTCGGAGGGACCCAAAGTCGATGCTAATAGGAGCTAGTAAACAGATGAAGTCCATTTGGGGTGCTTGACACTCAGTTTCATTTCTTGGCGCCATTTTCTAACGCATGCTGCTTGCTGTACGCTGCTATGGCCGGAAAGTTCCACACCGACTCAAGAGATTCCAAATGCATGCCGAACAGAGTTACTAGGCATACGAAGTCCATTCGCGTGTTTCGTGATGCTGTTTTCTTCCGTTGAACAGTTTCAGACGCAAGCATCTTACAGAACCCGCTGGGACCCGCCGTGGAGGAATGTTCCACAACGACTCGGACGGTTTTGAAATGCGTACAAAGTGACTACGGCGAACAAGAAGATCATTCGGGTGTTTGGCACTCAGTTTCCTTCCGTCACCCGCTTATGCGTGCTGGTGCAGCTGCAGTGCTCGCTGGGACCAGCCGTAGTGGAATGTGTCACACCGCTGGGTCGGAACCGAACTAAAGCTGAAAAGCACAAGTTTAACTTCCTAGGTTCATTCGGGTGTTTGGCACTCAGTTTGTTTCGCAGATCGCTTTCGCTTGTACGCAGCGCATAGTAGCGCAAGAACCCGTCTTGGTGGAATATTTCGCGCCGACTCGGATGGATTCGAAATGCCTGCCAAAATGAGTTACGACACATGCGAAGTCCACTGGGCGTGCTTGCCGCTTGGTTTCATTTCTGCATCGTTTTCGTGCGGACGCTCCCTACAGTACTCGTTCCTGCACGGCGTGAAGGAATGTTTCACAGACACTCAGACGGATTCGTAATGCATGCCGAATGTGCTACGGCTATGTACATCCCATTCGGCATGTCTGGAAGAAAGTTTCGTTTCGTGCAACGCCCTGTTACGTATGTTGCTAACGGTACCATTTTGGGTCCCCTGTGGATGAATGTTTAACGCAGACTCGAGCGTACTCGAAATGCTTGCCGAAATGAGCTAGGGTACGTGTGAAGTCCATTCGGCGTGTTGGACACTCAGTTTCGTTTCGGTCGTCGCCGCTTTTGTAAGCACATAAGCATGCAAGCACCCATTGCGACCCATCGTGGAGGAATGTTTCACACTGACCCAGACAGATCAGAAATGAATTTTGGATGGGCTAAAATGCATATCGAGTCCTTTCGTGCTGTTCGGCAGAGAGTTCCTATTCGTGCATCGTCTTCATACGCTTGCAGCTCAAAGTAACAGTTGGGACTCGTCATGTGTGGAGGGCATGACTCAGACTCGGTGGATTCAAATGCATGCCGAAATGAGCTAGGGGCATAGGAAGTCGATTCCGGTTGCTTGGCACCATTGTTCGATCCGTGCACCATTCCGGCACGCTCAAAGCTTACAGTACCATTTACCGTGCAGGTCTCGCAACGATTCGGAGGGACCAAAAGTGGATGCTAATAGGAGCTAGTAAACAGATGAAGTCCATTTGGGGTGCTTGACACCCAGTTTCATTTCTTGCGCCATTTTCTAACGCATGCTGCTTACTGTACGCGTTGCGTGGGAAAGTTCCACACCGACTCGAAGAGATTCCAAATGCATGCCGAACAGAGTTACGAGGCATACGAAGTCCATTCGCGGTGTTTCGCAAGCAATTTTCTTCCGTTGAACAGTTTCATACGCAAGCATCTTACAGAACCCGTTGGGACCCGCCGTGGAGGAATGTTCCACAACGACTCGGACGGTTTTGAAATGCGTGCCAAAGTGACTACGGCGAACAATAAGATCTTTCGGTGTGTTTGGCACTCAGTTTCATTCCTTCACCCTTTTGCGTGCTTGTGCAGCTGCAGTGCTCGCTGGGACCAGCCGTAGTGGAATGTGTCACACCGCTGGGTCGGAACCGAACTAAAGCTGAAAAGCACAAGCGAACTTCCTAGGTTCATTCGGGTGTTTGGCACTCAGTTTGTTTCGCACATCGCTTTCGCTTGTACGCAGCGCACAGTAGCGCGCGAACCCGCCTTGGTGGAATATTTCGCTACCGACTCGGACGGATTCAAATGCCTGCCAAAATGAGTTACGACACACGCGAAGTCCACTGGGCGTGCTTGCCGCCGGTTTCATTTCTGCATCGTTGCGCGGACGCCCCTACAGTACTCGCTCGCACGGGCGTGAAGGAATGTTTCACAGACACTCAGACGGATTCGTAATGCATGCCGAATGTGCTACGGCTATGTACGGCCCATTCGGCATGTTTGGAAGAAAGTTTCGTTTCTTGCAACGCCCTGTTACGTATGTTGCTAACGGTACCATTTTGGGTCCCCTGTGGATGAATGTTTAACGCAGACTCGAGCGTACTCGAAATGCTTGCCGAAATGAGCTAGGGCACGTGTGAAGTCCATTCGGCGTGTTGGACACTCAGTTTTGTTTCCGACGTCGTTTTTGTAAGCACATAAGCATGCAAGCACCCATTGCGACCCATCGTGGAGGAATGTTTCACACTGACCCAGACAGATCAGAAATGAATTTTGGATGGGCTAAAATGCATATCAAGTCCATTCGTGCTGTTCGACAGAGAGTTCCTATTCGTGCATCGTCTTCATACGCATGCAGCTCAAAGTAACAGTTGGGACCCGTCGCGGTGGAGGGCATGACTCAGACTCGGGTGGATTCGAAATGCATGCCGAAATGAGCTAGGGGGCATAGGAAGTCGATTCTGGTTGCTTGGCACCATAGTTCGATCCGTGCACCATTCCAGCACGCCAAGCTTACAGTACCATTTATCGTGCAGGTCTCGCAACGATTCGGAGGCACCCAAAGTCGATGCTAATAGGAGCTAGTAAACAGATGAAGTCCATTTGGGGTGCTTGACACTCAGTTTCATTTCGTGCGTCATTTTCTAACGCATGCTGCTTACTGTACGCGTTTTCGTAGGAAAGTTCCACACCGACTCGAAGAGATTCCAAATGCATACCGAATAGAGTTACGAGGCATACGAAGTCGATTTGCGGTGTTTCGCATGCAGTTTTCTTCCGTTTATCAGTTTCACACGCAAGCAGCTTACAGAACCCATTGGGGCTCGCCGTGGAGGAATGTTCTACAACGACTCGACGGTTTTGAAGTGCGCGCCAAAGTGACTATGGCGAAAAAGAAGACCATTCTGGGTGTTTGGCACTCAGTTTCCTTCCGTCACCCGTTTGCGTGCTGGTGTAGCTGCAGTGCCCGTCGGGACCAGCCGTAGTGGAATGTGTCACACCGGCTGTGTCGGAACCGGAACTAAAGCTGAAAAGCACAAGCGAACTTCGTTTGTTCATTCGGGGTGTTTGGCACTCGTTTTGTTTCGCGCATCGCTTTCATTTGTACGCAGCGTACTGTAGATTGCGAACCCGTCTTGGTGGAATATTTCGCGCCGACTCGGACGGATTCGAAATGCCTGCCAAAATGAGTTACGACACATTACGCGAAGTCCACTGGGCGTGCTTGCCGCCGTTTCATTTCTGCATCGCTTTCGGCGGACGCCCCTACAGTACTCGCTCAGGCACGGGCGTGAAGGAATGTGTCACAGACACACAGACGGATTCGTAATGCATGCCGAATGTGCTACGGCTATGTACGGCCCATTCGGCATGTTTGGAAGAAAGTTTTGTTTCTTGCAAGGCCTGTTACGTATGTTGCTAACGGTACCATTTTGGGTCCCCTGTGGATGAATGTTTAACGCAGACTCGAGCGCATCAAATGCTTGCCGAAATGAGCTAGGCACGGTGAAGTCCATTCGGCGTGTTGGACACTCAGTTTCGTTTCCGGTGTCGTTTTTATAAGCACAAAAGCATTCAAACACCCATTGCGACCCATCGTGGAGGAATGTTTCACACTGACCCAGACAGATCAGAAATGAATTTTGGATGGGCTAAAATGCATATCAAGTCCATTCGTGCTGTTCGGCAGAGAGTTCCTATTCGTGCATCGTCTTCCTACGCATGCAGCTCAAAGTAACAGTTGGGACCCGTCGCGGTGGAGGGCATGACTCAGACTCGGGTGGAATCGAAATGCATGCCGAAATGAGCTAGGGGGCATAGGAAGTCGATTCTGGTTGCTTGGCACCATTGTTCGATCCGTGCACCATTCCGGCACGCTCGAAGCTTACAGTACCATTTATCGTGCAGGTCTCGCAACGATTCGGAGGGACCCAAAGTCGATGCTAATAGGAGCTAGTAAACAGATGAAGTCCATTTGGGGTGCTTGACACTCAGTTTCATTTCTTGCGTCGTTTTCTAACGCATGCTGCTTGCTGTACGCGTTGCGTCGGAAAGTTCCACACCGACTCGAAGAGATTCCAAATGCATGCCGAACAGAGTTACTAGGCATACGAAGTCCATTCGCGGTGTTTCGCATGCTGTTTTCTTCCGTTGAACAGTTTCAGACGCAAGCATCTTACAGAACCCGCTGGGACCCGGGCCGTGGAGGAATGTTCCACAACGACTCGGACGGTTTTGAAATGCGTACAAAGTGACTACGGCGAACAAGAAGATCATTCGGGTGTTTGGCACTCAGTTTCCTTCCACACCCGCTTATGCGTGCTGGTGCAGCTGCAGTGTTCGCTGGGACCAGCCGTAGTGGAATGTGTCACACCGGCTGGGTCGGAACCGAACTAAAGCTGAAAAGCACAAGCTTAACTTCGTAGGTTCATTCGGGGTGTTTGGCACTCAGTTTTTTCGCGCATCGCTTTCGCTTGTACGCAGCGTACAGTAGCGTGCGAACCCGTCTTGGTGTAATATTTCGCGCCGACTCGGACGGATTCGAAATGCCAGCCAAAATGACTTACAACACATGCGAAGTCCACTGGGCGTGCTTGCCGCCGGTTTCATTTCTGCATCGCTGCGCGGACGCCCCTACAGTACTCGCTCGCACGGGCGTGAAGGAATGTTTCACAGACACTCAGACGGATTCGTAATGCATGCCGAATGTGCTACGGCTATGTACATCCCATTCGGCATGTCTGGAAGAAAGTTTCGTTTCGTGCAACGCCCTGTTACGTATGTTGCTAACGGTACCATTTTGGGTCCCCTGTGGATGAATGTTTAACGCAGACTCGAGCGTACTCGAAATGCTTGCCGAAATGATCTAGGGTACGTGTGAAGTCCATTCGCCGTGTTGGACACTCAGTTACGTTTCGGGCGTCGTTTTTGTAAGCACATAAGCATGCAAGCACCCATTGCGACCCATCGTGGAGGAATATTTCACACTGACCCAGACAGATCAGAAATGAATTTTGGATGGGCTAAAATGCATATCGAGTCCTTTCGTGCTGTTCGGCAGAGAGTTCCTATTCGTGCATCGTCTTCATACGCATGCAGCTCAAAGTAACAGTTGGGACCCGTCGCGGTGGAGGGCATGACTCAGACTCGGGTGGATTCGAAATGCATGCCGAAATGAGCTATGGGGCATAGGAAGTCGATTCCGGTTGCTTGGCACCATTGTTCGATCCAGGCACCATTCCGGCACGCTCGAAGCTTACAGTACCATTTACCGTGCAGGTCTCGCAACGATTCGGAGGGACCCAAAGTCGATGCTAATAGGAGCTAGTAAACAGATGAAGTCCATTTGGGGTGCTTGACACTCAGTTTCATTTCTTGCGTCATTTTCTAACGCATGCTGCTTGCTGACGCTGCTATGTCGGAAAGTTCCACAACGACTCGAAGAGATTCCAAATGCATGCCGAACAGAGTTACTATGCATACGAAGTCCATTCGCGGTGTTTCGTATGCTGTTTTCTTCCGTTGAACAGTTTCGTACGCAAGCATCTTACAGAACCCGTTGGGACCCGCCGTGGAGGAATGTTCCACAACGACTCGGACGGTTTTGAAATGCGTGCCAAAGTGACTACGGCGAACAAGAAGATCATTCGGGGTGTTTGGCACTCAGTTTCCTTCCGTCACCCATTTACGTGCTGGTGCTGCTGCAGTGTTCGCTGGGACCAGCCGTAGTGGAATGTGTCACACCGCTGGGTCGGAACCGAACTAAAGCTGAAAAGCACAAGCGAACTTCCTAGGTTCATTCGGGTGTTTGGCACTCAGTTTGTTTCGCAGATCGCTTTCGCTTGTACGCAGCGCACAGTAGCGCGCGTAACCCGCCTTGGTGGAATATTTCGCGCCGACTCGGACGGATTCAAATGCCTGCCAAAATGAGTTACGACATTACGCGAAGTCCACTGGGCGTGCTTGCCGCCGGTTTCATTTCTGCATCGCTGCGCGGACGCTCCCTACAGTACTCGCTCAGGCACGGGCGTGAAGGAATGTTTCACAGACACTCAGACGGATTCGTAATGCATGCCGAATGTGCTACGGCTATGTACGGCCCATTCGGCATGTTTGGAAGAAAGTTTCGTTTCGTGCAACGCCCTGTTACGTATGTTGCTAACGGTACCATTTTGGGTCCCCTGTGGATGAATGTTTAACGCAGACTCGAGCGTACTCGAAATGCTTGCCGAAATGAGCTAGGGCACGTGTGAAGTCCATTCGGCGTGTTGGACACTCAGTTTCGTTTCGGGCGTCGTTTTTGTAAGCACATAAGCATGCAAGCACCCATTTGCGACCCATCGTGGAGGAATGTTTCACACTGACCCAGACAGATCAGAAATGAATTTTGGATGGGCTAAAATGCATATCAAGTCCATTCGTGCTGTTCGGCAGAGAGTTCCTATTCGTGCATCGTCTTCATACGCATGCAGCTCAAAGTAACAGTTGGGACCCGCCACGGTGGAGGGCATGACTCAGACTCGGGTGGAATCGAAATGCATGCCGAAATGAGCGAGCGGGCATAGGAAGTCGATTCTGGTTGCTTGGCACCATTGTTCGATCCGTGCACCATTCCGGCACGCTCGAAGCTTACAGTACCATTTATCGTGCAGGTCTCGCAACGATTCGGAGGGACCCAAAGTCGATGCTAATAGGAGCTAGTAAACAGATGAAGTCCATTTGGGGTGCTTGACACTCAGTTTCATTTCTTGCGTCATTTTCTAACGCATGCTGCTTACTGTACGCGTTGCGTCGGAAAGTTCCACACCGACTCGAAGAGATTCCAAATGCATGCCGAACAGAGTTACGAGGCATACGAAGTCCATTCGCGGTGTTTCGCATGCAGTTTTCTTCCGTTGAACAGTTTCATACGCAAGCATCTTACAGAACCCGTTGGGACCCGCCGTGGAGGAATGTTCCACAACGACTCGGACGGTTTTGAAATGCGTACAAAGTGACTACGGCGAACAAGAAGATCATTCGGGTGTTTGGCACTCAGTTTCCTTCCGTCACCCGCTTATGCGTGCTGGTGCAGCTGCAGTGCTCGCTGGGACCAGCCGTAGTGGAATGTGTCACACCGCTGGGTCGGAACCGAACTAAAGCTGAAAAGCACAAGTTTAACTTCCTAGGTTCATTCGGGTGTTTGGCACTCAGTTTGTTTCGCTGATCGCTTTCGCTTGTACGCAGCGCACAGTAGCGCGCGAACCCGCCTTGGTGGAATATTTCGCGCCCGACTCGACGGATTCGAAATGCCTGCCAAAATGAGTTACGACACATTACGCGAAGTCCACTGGGCGTGCTTGCCGCCGGTTTCATTTCTGCATCGCTTTCGCGCGGACGCCCTACAGTACTCGCTCGCACGGCGTGAAGGAATGTTTCATAGACACTCAGACGGATTCGTAATGCATGCCGAATGTGCTACGGCTATGTACATCCCATTCGGCATGTTTGGAAGAAAGTTTCGCTTTGCAACGCCTGTTACGTATGTTGCTAACGGTACCATTTTGGGTCCCCTGTGGATGAATGTTTAACGCAGACTCGAGCGTACTCGAAATGCTTGCCGAAATGAGCTAGGGCACGTGTGAAGTCCATTCGGCGTGTTGGACACTCAGTTTCATTTCGAGCGTCGTTTTTGTAAGCACATAAGCATGCAAGCACCCATTGCGACCCATCTTGGAGGAATGTTTCACACTGACCCAGACAGATCAGAAATGAATTTTGGATGGGCTAAAATGCATATCAAGTCCATTCGCGGTTGTTCGGGCAGAGAGTTCCTATTCGTGGCATCGTCTTCATACGCATGCAGCTCAAAGTAACAGTTGGGACCCGTCGCGGTGGAGGGCATGACTCAGACTCGGGTGGAATCGAAATGCATGCCGAAATGAGCTAGGGGGCATAGGAAGTCGATTCTGGTTGCTTGGCACCATTGTTCGATCCGTGCACCATTCCGGCACGCTCGAAGCTTACAGTACCATTTATCGTGCAGGTCTCGCAACGATTCGGAGGGACCCAAAGTCGATGCTAATAGGAGCTAGTAAACAGATGAAGTCCATTTGGGGTGCTTGACACTCAGTTTCATTTCTTGCGTCATTTTCTAACGCATGCTGCTTCAGACGCTGCTATGGGAAAGTTCCACACCGACTCGAAGAGATTCCAAATGCATGCCGAACAGAGTTACTAGGCATACGAAGTCCATTCGCGGTGTTTCGCATGCTGTTTTCTTCCGTTGAACAGTTTCGTACGCAAGCATCTTACAGAACCCGTTGGGACCCGCCGTGGAGGAATGTTCCACAACGACTCGGACGGTTTTGAAATGCGTGCCGAAGTGACTACGGCGAACAAGAAGATCATTCGGGGTGTTTGGCACTCAGTTTCCTTCCGTCACCCGTTTGCGTGCTGGTGCAGCTGCAGAGTTCGCTGGGACCAGCCGTAGTGGAATGTCTCACACCGCTGGGTCGGAACCGAACTAAAGCTGAAAAGCACAAGCTTAACTTCCTGAGGTTCATTCGGGTGTTTGGCACTCAGTTTGTTTCGCTATCGCTTTCGCTTGTACGCAGCGCACAGTAGCGCGCGAACCCGCCTTGGTGGAATATTTCGCTACCGACTCGGACGGATTCAAATGCCTGCCAAAATGAGTTACGACACATGCGAAGTCCACTGGGCGTGCTTGCCGCCGGTTTCATTTCTGCATCGTTGCGCGGACGCCCCTACAGTACTCGCTCGCACGGCGTGAAGGAATGTTTCACAGACACTCAGACGGATTCGTAATGCATGCCGAATGTGCTACGGCTATGTACATCCCATTCGGCATGTCTGGAAGAAAGTTTCGTTTCGTGCAACGCCCTGTTACGTATGTTGCTAACGGTACCATTTTGGGTCCCCTGTGGATGAATGTTTAACGCAGACTCGAGCGTACTCGAAATGCTTGCCGAAATGAGCTAGGGCACGTGTGAAGTCCATTCGGCGTGTTGGACACTCAGTTTCGTTTCGGGCGTCGTTTTTGTAAGCACATAAGCATGCAAGCACCCATTGCGACCCATCGTGGAGGAATGTTTCACACTGACCCAGACAGATCAGAAATGAATTTTGGATGGGCTAAAATGCATATCAAGTCCATTCGTGCTGTTCGGCAGAGAGTTCCTATTCGTGCATCGTCTTCATACGCATGCAGCTCAAAGTAACAGTTGGGACCCGTCGCGGTGGAGGGCATGACTCAGACTCGGGTGGATTCGAAATGCATGCCGAAATGAGCTAGGGGGCATAGGAAGTCGATTCTGGTTGCTTGGCACCATTGTTCGATCCGTGCACCATTCCGGCACGCTCGAAGCTTACAGTACCATTTACTGTGCAGGTCTCGCAACGATTCGGAGGGACCCAAAGTCGATGCTAATAGGAGCTAGTAAACAGATGAAGTCCATTTGGGGTGCTTGACACTCAGTTTCATTTCTTGCGTCATTTTCTAACGCATGCTGCTTACTGTACGCGTTGCGTCGGAAAGTTCCACACCGACTCGAAGAGATTCCAAATGCATGCCGAACAGAGTTACTAGGCATACGAAGTCCATTCGCGGTGTTTCGCATGCTGTTTTCTTCCGTTGAACAGTTTCGTACGCAAGCATCTTACAGAACCCGTTGGGACCCGCCGTGGAGGAATGTTCCACAACGACTCGGACGGTTTTGAAATGCGTGCCAAAGTGACTACGGCGTAACAAGAAGATCATTCGGGTGTTTGGCACTCAGTTTCCTTCCGTCACCCGCTTATGCGTGCTGGTGCAGCTGCAGTGTTCGCTGGGACCAGCCGTAGTGGAATGTGTCACACCGGCAGGGTCGGAACCGGAACTAAAGCTGAAAAGCACAAGCTTAACTTCCTAGGTTCATTCGGGTGTTTGGCACTCAGTTTGTTTCGCTGCTATCGCTTTCGTTTGTACGCAGCGCACAGTAGCGCGCGAACCCGCCTTGGTGGAATATTTCGCTACCGACTCGGACGGATTCGAAATGCCTGCCAAAATGAGTTACGACACATGCGAAGTCCACTGGGCGTGCTTGCCGCTCGGTTTCATTTCTGCATCGTTTTCGTGCGGACGCTCCCTACAGTACTCGTTCGTTCACGGCGTGAAGGAATGTTTCACAGACACTCAGACGGATTCGTAATGCATGCCGAATGTGCTACGGCTATGTACGGCCCATTCGGCATGTTTGGAAGAAAGTTTCGTTTCGTTCAACGCTCTGTTACGTATGTTGCTAACGGTACCATTTTGGGTCCCCTGTGGATGAATGTTTAACGCAGACTCGAGCGTACTCGAAATGCTTGCCGAAATGAGCTAGGGCACGTGTGAAGTCCATTCGGCGTGTTGGACACTCAGTTTCGTTTCGGGCGTCGTTTTTGTAAGCACATAAGCATGCAAGCACCCATTGCGACCCATCGTGGAGGAATGTTTCACACTGACCCAGACAGATCAGAAATGAATTTTGGATGGGCTAAAATGCACATCAAGTCCATTCGTGCTGTTCGGCAGAGAGTTCCTATTCGTGCATCGTCTTCATACGCATGCAGCTCAAAGTAAAAGTTGGGACCCGTCGCGGTGGAGGGCATTACTCAGACTCGGGTGGATTCGAAATGCATGCCGAAATGAGCTAGTTGGCATATGAAGTCGATTCTGGTTGCTTGGCACCATTGTTCGATCCGTGCACCATTCCGGCACGCTCGAAGCTTACAGTACCATTTATCGTGCAGGTCTCGTGAACGATTCTGAGGGACCCAAAGTCGATGCTAATAGGAGCTAGTAAACAGATGAAGTCCATTTGGGGTGCTTGACACTCAGTTTCATTTCTTGCGCCATTTTCTAACGATGCTGCTTGCATCAGACGCTGCTATGGGAAAGTTCCACACCGACTCGAAGAGATTCCAAATGCATGCCAAACAGAGTTACTAGGCATACGAAGTCCATTCGCGGTGTTTCGCATGCTGTTTTCTTCCGTTGAACAGTTTCGTACGCAAGCATCTTACAGAACCCGTTGGGACCCGCCGTGGAGGAATGTTCCACAACGACTCGGACGGTTTTGAAATGCGTGCCAAAGTGACTACGGCGAACAAGAAGATCATTCGGGGTGTTTGGCACTCAGTTTCCTTCCGTCACCCGTTTGCGTGCTGGTGCAGCTGCAGTGCCCGTTGGGACCAGCCGTAGTGGAATGTGTCACACCGGCTGGGTCGGAACCGGAACTAAAGCTGAAAAGCACAAGCGAACTTCCTAGGTTCATTCGGGGTGTTTGGCACTCAGTTTGTTCCGCACATCGCTTTCGTTTGTACGCAGCGTACAGTAGCGTGCGAACCCGTCTTGGTGGAATGTTTCGCGCCGACTCGGACGGATTCGAAATGCCTGCCAAAATGAGTTACGACACATGCGAAGTCCACTGGGCGTGCTTGCCGCTCGGTTTCATTTCTGCATCGTTTTCGTGCGGACGCTCCCTACAGTACTCGTTCGTTCACGGCGTGAAGGAATGTTTCACAGACACTCAGACGGATTCGTAATGCATGCCGAATGTGCTACGGCTATGTACGGCCCATTCGGCATGTTTGGAAGAAAGTTTCGTTTCGTGCAACGCCCTGTTACGTATGTTGCTAACGGTACCATTTTGGGTCCCCTGTGGATGAATGTTTAACGCAGACTCGAGCGCATCAAATGCTTGCCGAAATGAGCTAGGGCACGTGTGAAGTCCATTCGGCGTGTTGGACACTCAGTTTCGTTTCGGGCGTCGTTTTTGTAAGCACATAAGCATGCAAGCACCCATTGCGACCCATCGTGGAGGAATGTTTCACACTGACCCAGACAGATCAGAAATGAATTTTGGATGGGCTAAAATGCATATCAAGTCCATTCGTGCTGTTCGGCAGAGAGTTCCTATTCGTGCATCGTCTTCATACGCATGCAGCTCAAAGTAACAGTTGGGACCCGTCGCGGTGGAGGGCATGACTCAGACTCGGGTGGATTCGAAATGCATGCCGAAATGAGCTAGGGGGCATAGGAAGTCGATTCTGGTTGCTTGGCACCATTGTTCGATCCGTGCACCATTCCGGCACGCTCGAAGCTTACAGTACCATTCATCGTGCAGGTCTCGCAACGATTCGGAGGGACCCAAAGTCGATGCTAATAGGAGCTAGCAAACAGACGAAGTCCATTTGGGGTGCTTGACACTCAGTTTCATTTCTTGCGTCATTTTCTAACGTATGCTGCTTGCTGTACGCGTTGCGTCGAAAAGTTCCACACCGACTCGAAGAGATTCCAAATGCATGCCGAATGTGCTACGGCTATGTACGGCACATTCGGCTTGTTTGGAAGAAAGTTTCGTTTCTTGCAACGCCCTGTTACGTATGTTGCTAACGGTACCATTTTGGGTCCCCTGTGGATGAATGTTTAACGCAGACTCGAGCGTACTCGAAATGCTTGCCGAAATGAGCTAGGGCACGTGTGAAGTCCATTCGGCGTGTTGGACACTCAGTTTCGTTTCGGGCGTCGTTTTTGTAAGCACATAAGCATGCAAGCACCCATTGCGACCCATCGTGGAGGAATGTTTCACACTGACGCAGACAGATCAGAAATGAATTTTGGATGAGCTAAAATGCATATGAAGTCCATTCGTGCTGTTCGGCAGAGAGTTCCTATTCGTGCATCGTCTTCGTACGCATGCAGCTCAAAGTAACAGTTGGGACCCGTCGCGGTGGAGGGCATGAGTCAGACTCGGGTCGATTCGAAATGCATGTCGAAATGAGCTAGGGGGCATAGGAAGTCGATTTTGGTTGCTTGGCACCATTGTTCGATCCGTGCACCATTCCGGCACGCTCGAAGCTTACAGTACCATTTATCGTGCAAGTCTCGCAACGATTCGGAGGGACCCAAAGTCGATGCTAATAGGAGCTAGCAAACAGATGAAGTCCATTTGGGGTGCTTGACACTCAGTTTCATTTCTTGCGTCATTTTCTAACGCATGCTGCTTGCTGTACGCGTTGCGTCGGAAAGTTCCACAGCGACTCGAAGAGATTCCAAATGCATGCCGAACAGAGTTACTAGGCATACGAAGTCCATTCGCGGTGTTTCGCATGCTGTTTTCTTCCGTTGAACAATTTCGTACGCAAGCATCTTACAGAACCCGTTGGGACCCGCCATGGAGGAATGTTCCAAAACGGCTCGGACGGTTTTGTAATGCGTGCCAAAGTGACTACGGCGAACAAGAAGATCATTCGGGGTGTTTGGCACTCAGTTTCCTTCCGTCACCCGTTTGCGTGCTGGTGCAGCTGCAGTGCCCGTTGGGACCAGCCGTAGTGGAATGTGTCACACCGGCTGCGTCGGAACCGGAACTAAAGCTGAAAAGCACAAGCGAACTTCCTAGTTTCATTCGGGGTGTTTGGCACTCAGTTTGTTTCGCTCATCGCTTTCGTTTGTACGCAACGTACAGTAGCGTGCGAACCCGTCTTGGTGGAATATTTCGCGCCGACTCGGACGGATTCGAAATGCCTGCCAAAATGAGTTACAACACATGCGAAGTCCACTGGGCGTGCTTGGCGCTCAGTTTCATTTCTGCATCATTTTCGTGCGGACGCTCCCTACAGTACTCGTTCGTGCACGGCGTGAAGGAATGTTTCACAGACACTCAGACGGATTCGTAATGCATGCCGAATGTGCTACGGCTATGTACGGCCCATTCGGCATGTTTGGAAGAAAGTTTCGTTTCTTGCAACGCCCTGTTACGTATGTTGCTAACGGTACCATTTTGGGTCCCCTGTGGATGAATGTTTAACGCAGACTCGAGCGTACTCGAAATGCTTGCCGAAATGAGCTAGGGCACGTGTGAAGTCCATTCGGCGTGTTGGACACTCAGTTTCGTTTCGGACGTCATTTTTGTAAGCACATAAGCATGCAAGCACCCATTGCGACCCATCGTGGAGGAATGTTTCACACTGACGCAGACAGATCAGAAATGAATTTTGGATGGGCTAAAATGCATATCAAGTCCATTCGTGCTGTTCGGCAGAGAGTTCCTATTCGTGCATCGTTTTCGTACGCATGCAGCTCAAAGTAACAGTTGTGACCCGTCGCGGTGGAGGGCATGACTCAGACTCGGGTTGATTCGAAATGCATGCCGAAATGAGCTAGGGGGCATAGGAAGTCGATTCTGGTTGCTTGGCACCATTGTTCGATCCGTGCACCATTCCGGCACGCTCGAAGCTTACAGTACCATTTATCGTGCAGGTCTCGCAACGATTCGGAGGGACCCAAAGTCGATGCTAATAGGAGCTAGTAAACAGATGAAGTCCATTTGGGGTGCTTGACACTCAGTTTCATTTCTTGCGTCGTTTTCTAACGCATGCTGCTTGCTGTACGCGTTGCGTCGGAAAGTTCCACACCGACTCGAAGAGATTCCAAATGCATGCCGAACAGAGTTACTAGGCATACGAAGTCCATTCGCGGTGTTTCGCATGCTGTTTTCTTCCGTTGAACAGTTTCGTACGCAAGCATCTTACAGAACCCGTTGGGACCCGCCGTGGAGGAATGTTCCACAACGACTCGGACGGTTTTGAAATGCGTGCCAAAGTGACTACGGCGAACAAGAAGATCATTCGGGGTGTTTGGCACTCAGTTTCCTTCCGTCACCCGTTTGCGTGCTGGTGCAGCTGCAGTGCCCGTTGGGACCAGCCGTAGTGGAATGTGTCACACCGGCTGGGTCGGAACCGGAACTAAAGCTGAAAAGCACAAGCGAACTTCCTAGGTTCATTCGGGGTGTTTGGCACTCAGTTTGTTTCGCGCATCGCTTTCGTTTGTACGCAGCGTACAGTAGCGTGCGAACCCGTCTTGGTGGAATATTTCGCGCCGACTCGGACGGATTCGAAATGCCTGCCAAAATGAGTTACAACACATGCGAAGTCCACTGGCGTGCTTGGCGCTCAGTTTCATTTCTGCATCATTTTCGTGCGGACGCTCCCTACAGTACTCGTTCGTGCACGGCGTGAAGGAATGTTTCACAGACACTCAGACGGATTCGTAATGCATGCCGAATGTGCTACGGCTATGTACGGCCCATTCGGCATGTTTGGAAGAAAGTTTCGTTTCGTGCAACGCCCTGTTACGTATGTTGCTAACGGTACCATTTTGGGTCCCCTGTGGATGAATGTTTAACGCAGACTCGAGCGTACTCGAAATGCTTGCCGAAATGAGCTAGGGCACGTGTGAAGTCCATTCGGCGTGTTGGACACTCAGTTTTGTTTCCGACGTCGTTTTTGTAAGCACATAAGCATGCAAGCACCCATTGCGACCCATCGTGGAGGAATGTTTCACACTGACGCAGACAGATCATAAATGAATTTTGGATGGGCTAAAATGCATATCAAGTCCATTCGTGCTGTTCGGCAGAGAGTTCCTATTCGTGCATCGTTTTCGTACGCATGCAGCTCAAAGTAACAGTTGTGACCCGTCGCGGTGGAGGGCATGACTCAGACTCGGGTTGATTCGAAATGCATGCCGAAATGAGCTAGGGGGCATAGGAAGTCGATTCTGGTTGCTTGGCACCATTGTTCGATCCGTGCACCATTCCGGCACGCTCGAAGCTTACAGTACCATTTATCGTGCAGGTCTCGCAACGATTCGGAGGGACCCAAAGTCGATGCTAATAGGACCTAGCAAACAGATGAAGTCCATTTGGGGTGCTTGACACTCAGTTTCATTTCTTGCGTCATTTTCTAACGCATGCTGCTTGCTGTACGCGTTGCGTCGGAAAGTTCCACACCGACTCGAAGAGATTCCAAATACATGCCGAACAGAGTTACTAGGCATACGAAGTCCATTCGCGGTGTTTCGCATGCTGTTTTCTTCCGTTGAACAGTTTCGTACGCAAGCATCTTATAGAACCCGTTGAGACCCGCCGTGGAGGAATCTTCCACAACGGCTCGGACGGTTTTGTAATGCGTGCCAAAGTGACTACGGCGAACAAGAAGATCATTCGGGGTGTTTGGCACTTAGTTTCCTTCCGTCACCCGTTTGCGTGCTGGTGCAGCTGCAGTGCCCGTTGGGACCAGCCGTAGTGGAATGTGTCACACCGGCTGGGTCGGAACCGGAACTAAAGCAGAAAAGCACAAGCGAACTTCCTAGGTTCATTCGGGGTGTTTGGCACTCAGTTTGTTTCGCTCATCGCTTTCGTTTGTACGCAGCGTACAGTAGCGTGCGAACCCGTCTTGGTGGAATATTTCGCGCCGACTCGGACGGATTCGAAATGCCTGCCAAAATGAGTTACAACACATGCGAAGTCCACTGGGCGTGCTTGGCGCTCAGTTTCATTTCTGCATCATTTTCGTGCGGACGCTCCCTACAGTACTCGTTCGTGCACGGCGTGAAGGAATGTTTCACAGACACTCAGACGGATTCGTAATGCATGCCGAATGTGCTACGGCTATGTACGGCCCATTCGGCATGTTTGGAAGAAAGTTTCGTTTCGTGCAACGCCCTGTTACGTATGTTGCTAACGGTACCATTTTGGGTCCCCTGTGGATGAATGTTTAACGCAGACTCGAGCGTGCATTCAAATGCTTGCCGAAATGAGCTAGGGCACGTGTGAAGTCCATTCGGCGTGTTGGACACTCAGTTTCGTTTCGGGCGTCGTTTTTGTAAGCACATAAGCATGCAAGCACCCATTGCGACCCATCGTGGAGGAATGTTTCACACTGACCCAGACAGATCAGAAATGAATTTTGGATGGGCTAAAATGCATATCAAGTCCATTCGTGCTGTTCGGCAGAGAGTTCCTATTCGTGCATCGTCTTCATACGCATGCAGCTCAAAGTAACAGTTGGGACCCGTCGCGGTGGAGGGCATGACTCAGACTCGGGTGGATTCGAAATGCATGCCGAAATGAGCTAGGGGGCATAGGAAGTCGATTCTGGTTGCTTGGCACCATAGTTCGATCCGTGCACCATTCCAGCACGCTCGAAGCTTACAGTACCATTTATCGTGCAGGTCTCGCAACGATTCGGAGGGACCCAAAGTCGATGCTAATAGGAGGTAGCAAACAGATGAAGTCCATTTGGGGTGCTTGACACTCAGTTTCATTTCTTGCGTCATTTTCTAACGCATGCTGCTTGCTGTACGCGTTGCGTCGGAAAGTTCCACACCGACTCGAAGAGATTCCAAATGCATGCCGAACAGAGTTACTAGGCATACGAAGTCCATTCGCGGTGTTTCGCATGCTGTTTTCTTCCGTTGAAAAGTTTCGTACGCAAGCATCTTACAGTACCCGTTGGGACCCGCCGTGGAGGAATGTTCCACAACGGCTCGGACGGTTTTGTAATTCGTGCCAAAGTGACTACGGCGAACAAGAAGATCATTCGGGGTGTTTGGCACTCAGTTTCCTTCCGTCACCCGTTTGCGTGCTGGTGAAGCTGCAGTGCCCGTTGGGACCAGCCGTAGTGAACTGTGTCACACCGGTTGGGTCGGAACCGGAAGTAAAGCTGAAAAGCACAAGCGAACTTCCTAGGTTCATTCGGGGTGTTTCGCACTCAGTTTTTTCGCTCATCGCTTTCGTTTGTGCGCAGCGTACAGTAGCGTGCGAACCCGTCTTGGTGCAATATTTCGCGCCGACTCGGACAGATTCGAAATGCCTGCCAAAATGAGTTACAACACATGCGAGGTCCACTGGGCGTGCTTGGCGCTCAGTTTCATTTCTGCATCGTTTTCGTGCGGACGCTCCCTACAGTACTCGTTCGTGCACGGCGTGAAGGAATGTTTCACAGACACTCAGAAGGATTCGTAAAGCATGCCGAATGTGCTACGGCTATGTACGGCACATTCGGCATGTTTGGAAGAAAGTTTCGTTTCTTGCAACGCCCTGTTACGTATGTTGCTAACGGTACCATTTTGGGTCCCCTGTGGATGAATGTTTAACGCAGACTCGAGCGTACTCGAAATGCTTGCCGAAATGAGCTAGGGCACGTGTGAAGTCCATTCGGCGTGTTGGACACTCAGTTTCGTTTCGGGCGTCGTTTTTGTAAGCACATAAGCATGCAAGCACCCATTGCCACCCATCGTGGAGGAATGTTTCACACTGACGCAGACAGATCAGAAATGAATTTTGGATGAGCTAAAATGCATATGAAGTCCATTCGTGCTGTTCGGCAGAGAGTTCCTATTCGTGCATCGTCTTCGTACGCATGCAGCTCAAAGTAACAGTTGGGACCTGTCGCGGTGGAGGGCATGAGTCAGACTCGGGTCGATTCGAAATGCATGTCGAAATGAGCTAGGGGGCATAGGAAGTCGATTTTGGTTGCTTGGCACCATTGTTCGATCCGTGCACCATTCCGGCACGCTCGAAGCTTACAGTACCATTTATCGTGCAGGTCTCGCAACGATTCGGAGGGACCCAAAGTCGATGCTAATAGGAGCTAGTAAACAGATGAAGTCCATTTGGGGTGCTTGACACTCAGTTTCATTTCTTGCGTCATTTTCTAACGCATGCTGCTTGCTGTACGCGTTGCGTCGGAAAGTTCCACACCGACTCGAAGAGATTCCAAATGCATGCCGAACAGAGTTACTAGGCATACGAAGTCCATTCGCGGTGTTTCGCATGCTGTTTTCTTCCGTTGAACAGTTTCGTACGCAAGCATCTTACAGAACCCGTTGGGACCCGCCATGGAGGAATGTTCCAAAACGACTCGGACGGTTTTGAAATGCGTGCCAAAGTGACTACGGCGAACAAGAAGATCATTCGGGGTGTTTGGCACTCAGTTTCCTTCCGTCACCCGTTTGCGTGCTGGTGCAGCTGCAGTGCCCGTTGGGACCAGCCGTAGTGGAATGTGTCACACCGGCTGCGTCGGAACCGGAACTAAAGCTGAAAAGCACAAGCGAACTTCCTAGTTTCATTCGGGGTGTTTGGCACTCAGTTTGTTTCGCTCATCGCTTTCGTTTGTACGCAACGTACAGTAGCGTGCGAACCCGTCTTGGTGGAATATTTCGCGCCGACTCGGACGGATTCGAAATGCCTGCCAAAATGAGTTACAACACATGCGAAGTCCACTGGGCGTGCTTGCCGCTCAGTTTCATTTCTGCATCGTTTTCGTGCGGACGCTCCCTACAGTACTCGTTCGTGCACGGCGTGAAGGAATGTTTCACAGACACTCAGAAGGATTCGTAATGCATGCCGAATGTGCTACGGCTATGTACGGCACATTCGGCATGTTTGGAAGAAAGTTTCGTTTCTTGCAACGCCCTGTTACGTATGTTGCTAACGGTACCATTTTGGGTCCCCTGTGGATGAATGTTTAACGCAGACTCAAGCGTACTCGAAATGCTTGCCGAAATGAGCTAGGGCACGTGTGAAGTCCATTCGGTGTGTTGGACACTCAGTTTCGTTTCGGGCGTCGTTTTTGTAAGCACATAAGCATGCAAGCACCCATTGCGACCCATCGTGGAGGAATGTTTCACACTGACGCAGACAGATCAGAAATGAATTTTGGATGGGCTAAAATGCATATGAAGTCCATTCGTGCTGTTCGGCAGAGAGTTCCTATTCGTGCATCGTCTTCGTACGCATGCAGCTCAAAGTAACAGTTGGGACCCGTCGCGGTGGAGGGCATGAGTCAGACTCGGGTGGATTCGAAATGCATGCCGAAATGAGCTAGGGGGCATAGGAAGTCGATTTTGGTTGCTTGGCACCATTGTTCGATCCGTGCACCATTCCGGCACGCTCGAAGCTTACAGTACCATTTATCGTGCAGGTCTCGCAACGATTCGGAGGGACCCAAAGTCGATGCTAATAGGAGCTAGTAAACAGATGAAGTCCATTTGGGGTGCTTGACACTCAGTTTCATTTCTTGCGTCGTTTTCTAACGCATGCTGCTTGCTGTACGCGTTGCGTCGGAAAGTTCCACACCGACTCGAAGAGATTCCAAATGCATGCCGAACAGAGTTACTAGGCATACGAAGTCCATTCGCGGTGTTTCGCATGCTGTTTTCTTCCGTTGAACAGTTTCGTACGCAAGCATCTTACAGAACCCGTTGGGACCCGCCGTGGAGGAATGTTCCACAACGGCTCGGACGGTTTTGTAATGCGTGCCAAAGTGACTACGGCGAACAAGAAGATCATTCGGGGTGTTTGGCACTCAGTTTCCTTCCGTCACCCGTTTGCGTGCTGGTGCAGCTGCAGTGCCCGTTGGGACCAGCCGTAGTGGAATGTGCCACACCGGCTGGGTCGGAACCGGAACTAATGCTGAAAAGCACAAGCGAATTTCCTTGGTTCATTCGGGGTGTTTCGCACTCAGTTTGTTTCGCTCATCGCTTTCGTTTGTACGTAGCGTACAGTAGCGTGCGAACCCGTCTTGGTGGAATATTTCGCGCCGACTCGGACGGATTCGAAATGCCTGCCAAAATGAGTTACAACACATGCGAAGTCCACTGGGCGTGCTTGCCGCTCAGTTTCATTTCTGCATCGTTTACGTGCGGACGCTACCTACAGTACTCGTTCGTGCACGGCGTGGAGGAATGTTTCATAGACACTCAGACGGATTCGTAATGCATGCCGAATGTACTACGGCTATGTACGACCCATTCGGCATGTTTGGAAGAAAGTTTCGTTTCTTGCAACGCCCTGTTACGTATGTTGCTAACGGTACCATTTTGGGTCCCCTGTGGATGAATGTTTAACGCAGACTCGAGCGTACTCGAAATGCTTGCCGAAATGAGCTAGGGCACGTGTGAAGTCCATTCGGCGTGTTGGACACTCAGTTTCATTTCGGGCGTCGTTTTTGTAAGCACATAAGCATGCAAGCATCCATTGCGACCCATCGTGGAGGAATGTTTCACACTGACGCAGACAGATCAGAAATGAATTTTGGATGGGCTAAAATGCATATGAAGTCCATTCGTGCTGTTCGGCAGAGAGTTCCTATTCGTGCATCGTCTTCGTACGCATGCAGCTCAAAGTAACAGTTGGGACCCGTCGCGGTGGAGGGCATGACTCAGACTCGGGTGGATTCGAAATGCATGCCGAAATGAGCTAGGGGGCATAGGAAGTCGATTCTGGTTGCTTGGCACCATTGTTCGATCCGTGCACCATTCCGGCACGCTCGAAGCTTACAGTACCATTTATCGTGCAGGTCTCGCAACGATTCGGAGGGACCCAAAGTCGATGCTAATAGGAGCTAGCAAACAGATGAAGTCCATTTGGGGTGCTTGACACTCAGTTTCATTTCTTGCGTCATTTTCTAACGCATGCTGCTTGCTGTACGCGTTGCGTCGGAAAGTTCCACACCGACTCGAAGAGATTCCAAATGCATGCCGAACAGAGTTACTAGGCATACGAAGTCCATTCGCGGTGTTTCGCATGCTGTTTTCTTCCGTTGAACAGTTTCGTACGCAAGCATCTTACAGAACCCGTTGGGACCCGCCGTGGAGGAATGTTCCACAACGGCTCGGACGTTTTTGTAATGCGTGCCAAAGTGACTACGGCGAACAAGAAGATCATTCGGGGTGTTTGGCACTCAGTTTCCTTCCGTCACCCGTTTGCGTGCTGGTGCAGCTGCAGAGCCCGTTGGGACCAGCCGTAGTGGAATGTGCCACACCGGCTGGGTCGGAACCGGAACTAATACTGAAAAGCACAAGCGAATTTCCTTGGTTCATTCGGGGTGTTTGGCACTCAGTTTGTTTCGCTCATCGCTTTCGTTTGTACGCAGCGTACAGTAGCGTGCGAACCCGTCTTGGTGGAATATGTCGCGCCGACTCGGACGGATTTGAAATGCCTGCCAAAATGAGTTACGACACATGCGAAGTCCACTGGGCGTGCTTGCCGCTCGGTTTCATATCTGCATCGTTTTCGTGCGGACGCTCCCTACAGTACTCGTTCGTGCACGGCGTGAAGGAATGTTTCACAGACACTCAGACGGATTCGTAATGCATGCCGAATGTGCTACGGCTATGTACGGCCCATTCGGCATGTATGGAAAAAAGTTTCGTTTCGTCCAACGCCCTGTTACGTATGTTGCTAACGGTACCATTTTGGGTCCCCTGTGGATGAATGTTTAATGCAGACTCGAGCGTACTCGAAATGCTTGCCGAAATGATCTAGGGCACGTGTGAAGTCCATTCGGCGTGTTGGACACTCAGTTTCGTTTTTTCGGGCGTCGTTTTTGTAAGCACATAAGCATGCAATCACCCATTGCGACCGATCGTGGAGGAATGTTTCACACTGACCCAGACAGATCAGAAATGAATTTTGGATGGTCTAAAATGCATATCAAGTCCATTCGTGCTGCTCGGCAGAGAGTTCCTATTCGTGCATCGTCTTCATACGCATGCAGCTCAAAGTAACAGTTGGGACCCGTCGCGGTGGAGGGCGTGACTTAGACTCGAGTGGATTCGAAATGCATGCCCAAATGAGCTAGGGGGCATAGGAAGTCGATTCTGGTTGCTTGGCACCATTGTTCGATCCGTGCACCATTCCGGCTCGCTCGAAGCTTACAGTACCATTTATCGTGCAGGTCTCGCAACGATTCGGAGGGACCCAAAGTCGATGCTAATAGGAGCTAGCAAACAGATGAAGTCCGTTTGGGGTGCTTGACACTCAGTTTCATTTCTTGCGTCATTTTCTAACGCATGCTGCTTGCAGTACGCGTTGCGTCGGAAAGTTCCACACCGACTCGAAGAGATTCCAAATGCATGCCGAACAGAGTTACTAGGCATAAGAAGTCCATTCGCGGTGTTTCGCATGCTGTTTTCTTCCGTTGAACAGTTTCGTACGCAAGCATCTTGCAGAACCCGTTGGGAACCGCCGTGGAGGAATGTTCCACAACGACTCGGACGGTTTTGAAATGCGTGCCAAAGCGACTACGGCGAACAAGAAGATCATTCGGGGTGTTTGGCACTCAGTTTCTTTTCGTTACCCGTTTGCGTGCTGGTGCAGCTGCAGTGCCCGTTGGGACCAGCCGTAGTGGAATGTGTCACACCGGCTGGGTCGGAAAAGGAACTAAAGCTGAAAAGCACAAGCGAACTTCCTAGGTTCATTCGGGGTGTTTAGTACTCAGTTTGTTTCGCGCGTCGCTTTCGTTTGTACACAGCGTACAGTAGCGTGCGAACCCGTCTTGGTGGAATATTTCGCGCTGACTCGGACGGATTCGAAATGCCTGCCAAAATGAGTTACGACACATGCGAAGTCCACTGGGCGTGCTTGCCGCTCGGTTTCATTTCTGCATCGTTTTCGTGCGGACGCTCCCTACAGTACTCGTTCGTGCACGGCGTGAAGGAATGTTTCACAGACACTCAGACAGATTCGTAATGCATGCCGAATGTGCTACGGCTATGTACGGCCCATTCGGCATGTTTGGAAGAAAGTTTCGTTTCGTGCAACGCCCTGTTACGTATGTTGCTAACGGTACCATTTTGGGTCCCCTGTGGATGGATGTTTAACGCAGACTCAAGCGTACTCGAAATGCTTGCCGAAATGAGCTAGGGCACGTGTGAAGTCCATTCGGCGTGTTGGACACTCAGTTTCGTTTCGGGCGTCGTTTTTGTAAGCACATAAGCATGCAAGCACCCATTGCGACCCATCATGGAGGAATGTTTCACACTGACCCAGACAGATCAGAAATGAATTTTGGATGGTCTAAAATGCATATCAAGTCCATTCGTGTTGTTCGGCAGAGAGTTCCTATTCGTGCATCGCCTTCATACGCATGCAGCTCAAAGTAACAGTTGGGACCCGTCGCGGTGGAGGGCATTACTCAGACTCGGGTGGATTCGAAATGCATGCCGAAATGAGCTAGTTGGCATATGAAGTCGATTCTGGTTGCTTGGCACCATTGTTCGATCCGTGCACCATTCCGGCACGCTCGAAGCTTACAGTACCATTTATCGTGCAGGTCTCGCAACGATTCGGAGGGACCCAAAGTCGATGCTAATAGGAGCTAGCAAACAGATGAAGTCCATTTGGGGTGCTTGACACTCAGTTTCATTTCTTGCGTAATTTTCTAACGCATGTCGCTTACAGACGCTGCTATGTCGGAAAGTTCCACACCGACTCGAAGAGATTCCAAATGCATGCCGAACAGAGTTACTAGGCATACGAAGTCCATTCGCGGTGTTTTGCATGCGGTTTTCTTCCGTTGAACAGTTTCGTACGCAAGCATTTTGCAGAACCCGTTGGGACCCGCCGTGGACGAATGTTCCACAACGACTCGTACGGTTTTGAAATGCGTGCCAAAGTGACTACGGCAACAAGAAGATCATTCGGGGTGTTTGGCACTCAGTTTCCTTCCGTCACCCGTTTGCGTGCTGGTGCAGCTGCAGTGCCTGTTGGGACCAGCAGTAGTGGAATGTGTCACACCAGCTGGGTCGGAACCGGAACTAAAGCTGAAAAGCACAAGCGAACTTCCTAGGTTCATTAGGGGTGTTTAGCACTCAGTTTGTTTCGCGCGTCGCTTTCGTTTGTACGCGGCGTACAGTAGCGTGCGAACCCGTCTTGGTGGAATATTTCGCGCCGACTCGGACGGATTCAAAATGCCTGCCAAAATGAGTTACGACACATGCGAAGTCCACTGGGCGTGCTTGCCGCTCGGTTTCATTTCTGCATCGTTTTCGTGCGGACGCTCCCTACAGTACTCGTTCGTGCACGGCGTGAAGGAATGTTTCACAGACACTCAGACGGATTCGTAATGCATGCCGAATGTGCTACGGCTATGTACGGCCCATTCGGCATGTTTGGAAGAAAGTTTCGTTTCGTGCAACGCCCTGTTACGTATGTTGCTAACGGTACCATTTTGGGTCCCCTGTGGATGAATGTTTAACGCAGACTCGAGCGTACTCGAAATGCTTGCCGAAATGAGCTAGGGTACGTGTGAAGTCCATTCGGCGTGTTGGACACTCAGTTTCGTTTCGGGCGTCGTTTTTGTAAGCACATAAGCATGCAAGCGCCCATTGCGACCCATCGTGGAGGAATGTTTCACACTGACCCAGACAGATCAGAAATGAATTTTGGATGGGCTAAAATGCATATCGAGTCCTTTCGTGCTGTTCGGCAGAGAGTTCCTATTCGTGCATCGTCTTCATACGCTTGCAGCTCAAAGTAACAGTTGGGACCCGTCGCGGTGGAGGGCATGACTCAGACTCGGGTGGATTCGAAATGCATGCCCAAATGAGCTAGGGGGCATAGGAAGTCGATTCTGGTTGCTTGGCACCATTGTTCGATCCGTGCACCATTCCGGCACGCTCGAAGCTTACAGTACCATTTATCGTGCAGGTCTCGCAACGATTCGAAGGGACCCAAAGTCGATGCTAATAGGAGCTAGCAAACAGATGAAGTCCATTTGGGGTGCTTGACACTCAGTTTCATTTCTTGCGTCATTTTCTAACGCATGCTGCTTGCTGTACGCGTTGCGTCGGAAAGTTCCACACCGACTCGAAGAGATTCCAAATGCATGCCGAACAGAGTTACTAGGCATACGAAGTCCATTCGCGGTGTTTCGCATGCTGTTTTCTTCCGTTGAACAGTTTCGTACGCAAGCATCTTGCAGAACCCGTTGGGACCCGCCGTGGAGGAATGTTCCACAACGACTCGGACGGTTTTGAAATGCGTGCCAAAGCGACTACGGCAAACAAGAAGATCATTCGGGGTGTTTGGCACTCAGTTTCCTTCCGTCACCCGTTTGCGTGCTGGTGCAGCTGCAGTGCCCGTTGGGACCAGCAGTAGTGGAATGTGTCACACCGGCTGGGTCGGAACCGGAACTAAAGCTGAAAAGCACAAGCGAACTTCCTAGGTTCATTAGGGGTGTTTAGCACTCAGTTTGTTTCACGCGTCGCTTTCGTTTGTACGCAGCGTACAGTAGCGTGCGAACCCGTCTTGGTGGAATATTTCGCGCCGACTCGGACGGATTCGAAATGCCTGCCAAAATGAGTTACGACACATGCGAAGTCCACTGGGCGTGCTTGCCGCTCGGTTTCATTTCTGCATCGTTTTCGTGCGGACGCTCCCTACAGTACTCGTTCGTGCACGGCGTGAAGGAATGTTTCACAGACACTCAGACGGATTCGTAATGCATGCCGAATGTGCTACGGCTATGTACGGCCCATTCGGCATGTTTGGAAGAAAGTTTCGTTTCGTGCAACGCCCTGTTACGTATGTTGCTAACGGTACCATTTTGGGTCCCCTGTGGATGAATGTTTAACGCAGACTCGAGCGTACTCGAAATGCTTGCCGAAATGAGCTAGGGCACGTGTGAAGTCCATTCGGCGTGTTGGACACTCAGTTTCGTTTCGGGCGTCGTTTTTGTAAGCACATAAGCATGCAAGCACCCATTGCGACCCATCGTGGAGGAATGTTTCACTCTTACCCAGACAGATCAGAAATGAATTTTGGATGGTCTAAAATGCATATCAAGTCCATTCGTGTTGTTCGGTAGAGAGTTCCTATTCGTGCATCGTCTTCATACGCATGCAGCTCAAAGTAACAGTTGGGACCCGTCGCGGTGGAGGGCATGACTCAGACTCGGGTGGAATCGAAATGCATGCCGAAATGAGCTAGGGGGCATAGGAAGTCGATTCTGGTTGCTTGGCACCATTGTTCGATCCGTGCACCATTCTGGCACGCTCGAAGCTTACAGTACCATTTATCGTGCAGGTCTCGCAACGATTCGGAGGGACCCAAAGTCGATGCTAATAGGAGCTAGTAAACAGATGAAGTCCATTTGGGGTGCTTGACACTCAGTTTCATTTCTTGCGTCGTTTTCTAACGCATGCTGCTTGCTGTACGCGTTTCGTCGGAAAGTTCCACACCGACTCGAAGAGATTCCAAATGCATGCCGAACAGAGTTACTAGGCATACGAAGTCCATTCGCGGTGTTTCGCATGCTGTTTTCTTCCGTTGAACAGTTTCGTACGCAAGCATCTTACAGAACCCGTTGGGACCCGCCGTGGAGGAATGTTCCACAACGACTCGGACGGTTTTGAAATGCGTGCCAAAGTGACTACGGCGAACAAGAAGATCATTCGGGGTGTTTGGCACTCAGTTTCCTTCCGTCACCCGTTTGCGTGCTGGTGCAGTTGCAGTGCCCGTTGGGACCAGCCGTAGTGGAATGTGTCTGTAACACCCTACAAATCTAAACTGTCGTACAAGAAAATTTCGACAGCATCTCTCCTAAAATTAGGACAAAACGGAAGCGACAACAAGATTCATAATAACCATTATAAACAGGAATAACATAAAAGCATCAATACTAGAGATAACAAGTCTAAATTAACCAGAAAACAAACATAAACGTAAAACAGCTCCAAAGAGGACATCAACAGGTCTATGATTAATAAAATTTCAGCAAGCTAATGAATTATTAAATGCACTAGTCCATGTGATTCGTGATGACCCCGGAGGGTTGATTGTGCTACTAAGCCCACCCTTCAAGCTTACGACTCGTGAGAACTACCTGAAAACAACAAAATAACAAGGGGTGAGATTGGGTAATCTCAGCAAGCGGAACAACTTCTAACGAATAACACAGCCACAGTAAAACTAGCATACCAAATTCCTCATGTCCAATACCACATTATAGAGTCCACACAACCTCAGTAAAATGCATATGATTGTGCACATGCTTATGCCATGATCCTCCTCACCGTGCCCTTTCTCAGGAATACACGGTGTTGTACCGGTACGGTCGCGCACGCTGGTGTCGACAAACTTCCAATGCATGATTATGCAGTTAATGCTTCATGCATAAATACATTCATAACTTCCCACTCTGAATTCACATGCTTGCATACCATCAAAGAACATGGATAGAATGCGAACATCATTGAGATAGAATATCTCCACAATTCATCTTGCAAACAACATCTTTCTTCATTCTTACTCATGATTCAAAAGCCAAACAACCACATCACAATGCAGGATAGGATATTGTAATCTCATAAACAAGTAGTTAAACCATGTAGCTGTGCTGCAATTAAGGTTTATATTGAAGACGAAACAAATAGCGAGTTATAGTTTAGCAAGACCGCTACTTCCACTTGTCTTTACCAACGTGGATGACGAACCTAGTTGCGTCCAGAAGGGGCACCACCTGAACAAGCATTCTTTCAGTATATAATAACATCACAATTGATCACACAATTCAAACACGCGTTTCCTACAACCCGTTCCCCTTTTAAAACACCGAAACCCCGATCTGTCCGGATCAAACAGCAGCACCCTCTCTTCACAATTTCGTATCTTTTTTTACACAGATCATAAAAATATAAAAAAATTACAGGAGCTAGATATTGACGGGATCTACAACTTTCATGAAGATCATAAATTTCAATTCCATTGTTAATTATGCCTAAACAGACGTCCAACACAGTAGACGAAATCTGTTTCCAGATTCTGTTCGTCAACTTCCAACAGCTATAACTCTCAGACTGTCGTCCCAAAAATTCTGAAAAAATTAAAGAAGCTAGATATCGACGTTATCTACAACTTTATAGTTAGAGGTTTTGGCAGGAAAAATCTTCTAGGTCACGTAAAATGTGAAACAATCCGCGCTGCACAATCTCCCCTTCCAAAAACAGCACCACGTGAACATCTACCCTTCTCCCCCTTCAAGATCCATCCAAACCACTCACCACCAGATCTAATACACTCCTAATCCATAGGTAGAACAGGGGTAAAAGATTGGGAATTTTACCTTGAGTTCCCCCTTGCGAACCCACGAAGAACACGCGACGATCCCCAGAGCGGAAATCTGTTCGTCCTCCTCGCCTCCACGGATCCTCTTCTCGTTTTCTCCTTCGCGTTTCGCGGTGGATCTTGAGCCACCACGCAAGGGGAGGAAGAGGTGGAGTGGGGCGGCTGCTATGGGGAGAGGGGGAGGCACCCTAGGGTTTGGGGTGGGGTGGCCGGCCACATGGGGAGGCGCCACCCCTTTAGGGGGAGGTGGGAGAAGAATTCCCGACCCAGGCCCAAGTTTTCCTCGGCCCACTGTTTCTAGCCCGAATACTCCAAATTTAATATTAATACGCCGCATAAACTTCAATTATTTAATTCCCCAACAATTTTCCTCATTCCTCCCGAAACAAAACCAGGAAAAAGGAACCCTAGAATCGTTCTGACGCTCTAAGGCATCACATTCTCCCCTCCTTAAAAGGATTCGTCCCCGAATCTACTCCTCTTTGCTACGGAACCTTAAAAAAAGAAGGCAAACTGGTAATCAACACTTTACCTTCAGCATCCTCAAAAAGTGTAGGATACTTCTTCCGCATCTGGTCCTCAAGTTTCCAAGTTGCATCCCGCTCAGACTAATTGGTCCACAAATCTTTCATTGGACACTAACACGAACTATTCCCCTATTAAATAAAGGACACCTATTAGGTGAATCTGGTATCGATCTGGAATCTCAACTCCCACTTCTCTCTTCAACCCGATCGCGAAACTCCGCATTCCAATCTCAACTCCTCTACCACAGTTCGTCGCATTCTGGACGACGCGAACCATGTGAGACACAACGCCCTAGGTAAGTCTCTAAATCAACCCAAACACAAACTCCTATCTCCTACAAGTGATTGATCTTTTACAAAAAGAACCAATATCCACCCTTACCAACGACAGAGATAGCCTACTTTACAACCAGGGTCCGTAAATCCGCAGAAACAATAACAACCGAACACAATCACTACGGTTGACACAAACTCGCTCGAACCCAGCGATAAAAGTTCCAAAAATTAATGTAATTACCTGCAACTTCCAAGTTGTCCACTACTAAATTAAGCAACCCCACCGAGGAACACATCAATGAAAACAATTCTCCAAAAAAGGTTTGAATTGAGTCATACACAACCTTCCTTTACTCTTCACTTTTAAACTACTTACGATCAGCGACCCACACTAGTTTTCCCTTGTAAGAAGGTTTCGCCTTCACATTCTTCCACCCAAGGACTAGGGCAAGGAGTACAATCCTTGAATAAACTCAACCATAACATAAACATTCATTTTCTTACCCCCAAGCTTGAACGTAAAAGAAATCTTAATTCTCACTAACACAACGAACGACAATCACCACCTTTAAACCAAAGGGCTGAAATTCACATACACGGGAACTCAACTTGGAAGAGGAACTCCATAGAACCAAAACCACCAAAAAAATTTTCTTCGGGGAGAAGCTCTATTCAAAAGAGAAACACCGCGAAAGTCTTCTGCAAATGCATTTCACTTTTACCAAAACAAATCATCTCACTTTTATCCAAGGCCGAGCCATTCAGAAAAAGAAACCGATCAAGGAATTAAATGCTTCCACACAACCACCATCTCTTTTTCCTTAAAAAGGAACCAAACTCACTTCCCAACAGAAAAAATTGTTTCAACCACGAATATCATTCATGTCACAACCAGAAGAATCGTCTCTTAAACAAAAACTGTCAAACACCTCACACCACAACACAACTCTAGCCCAAAATAGAAATACAAATATTTCCAGATCATGAAGTTCCAAATCTTACATTGGATTAGCTACTTCTTTTGATCAACAATGCAACCGATAACTCGACCTTGAAAACTACGGACACAGTCAAAGCATACATCCTTGAGCATAAATGTCGCATTCATAACTTAAGCTAGTTTTCTTATCAAAGATGAATGAATGACGATATTTAATAGAATAACATTCCAAAATCTCCACAAATTACTTCAAGGTTAATCATTCTTTTATCCTTGTTTTAAGCCTCGAAATTAACCCACATTTGGCAGAATCATTCTAAGTTTAGGAAACTCTGAAACACAAAGACAAAGAATACTTTGACCGAAAGTATTCAAACCAAATATCAAACAAACAAACCAATCCATATGAATTTTTAAACATAAGTTCAGCATAACTCCCGCCATCTATAGCATTCCACTACCCTTACCATTTAGATTTCAATATTCCCTATTTACTCATTGAGAAGGCCCATCAGGATTTAACAACAACTACACAACAAATTCTTACTCTTATTACCTTTTCCACAATTATAAATAAAGTTCACAATGCTTATAAAAAACACATCCAACCAACACTACCTCATCAAGATCCCCACGGAGCAGCCTAACCTATATCATCATATTCTAAATTTGAAAGGCAGTGCTTCAACAAGTCTTTCAGCATGATGAACCTATAAATTCCATACCACATACGCGTCAACATCTCGACAATGGAAATTTATTCACCTAAAAGATGACTCAACAAGTAAATATTATCTCAACAAGGCACCAATCATAAATAGAAGTTTAAAACATACATTTATTAAGGACAAAATCACGCGTCATGCTAACTATCCCTGGTTCACTCCATCACAACATGTTACAATTTCCACCATTTTAACAAAGGTTTTCAACAATTAATCTAATCGGTTACCACCACTACTAAGTCATCAATATCAATAATTGGCATAATTGTAAAAACAACAACATTGCTTTTAGTTACCCTATCCATAGGCTATGACAAACTGTCACTACACAACATACTCCAACTATGTAAAATAGATTGAATAATTTAAGCCATCAAAAGCTCTTAAAACAACAACGTTAAATTAAATTTAAATTTTTTTTTAGCTACCCTATACACGGGTTATAGCAAAATTGCCACTCCAAGACATACTCCAGCCTTTTTTTTAAAGTGAACTGAATAGGTTAAATCATCACAAAGCTCTTACGGCAATGGCAAAAACTTATGTCTTCCCAATTGATATCGATACTAGCATTATTGGAACACAACTGCATACTTCCGAATCTACTAATAGTTTGCAACGTCATAAATATCAACTCTAATCAATTTCCAAGTTAAAGTCACTAGCCAACACGATTAAATTTCTCTACTAACACGTTAAATTAGAACATCTTTAAACAACCAGCATGGTTTCTTTAACAATATCGGTAGTCCACCATTACAATTAAATTGTTCTACCGACCTTATATTAAAATGTCTCTAAATAACCCACCAATTTTCTATTACCTTCACAGTAGTTTACATCATCTTAATGTTCTAACTACGCATCAAGATTTAAAGCTTTAAACATTGTCCATGGTCAAGGGCACATTAAAATAATGCAATAAATCCTAAGCATGCACATTAACACATTCAATCATTATCGCTATAGAGCAATCTACAATACTAGAAGTTTATTTAATCTCAAGCTAAAGATAACAATTACATCTTAATTGATTCAACTCACAAATTAACTTAGAAGTACATCATTCCATAAACCACATTGTTACATACTACGTAACACAGACATAAAATTTCTAAACACCGTCATGGGTCACCTACCCTTGACAAACAGGAGGCAATCCCAAACATTAAAAAAAACAAACACAGTTCTAGATCAAGAACAAACACCGATAAAAAATTTCTTCTTTTCAGGCAAGGAAGAAAAGCAAAATCCAAACATAAATGCAAGAGAGTTCGACCCTCAAATGTTCAATCCTAGTAGCCAAAACTCTTCAAGAAATCCAAAACCTACACTTTCCACAAAGGAAGACGGATGCATAAGGGAAGACCAAATGTCCAACCAAATTTTTCCGATAAAGATTCAAACTTAGCTCCATCCAGCTTGATCTGCAACAGGAGAAACTCCAACCCCCTTCTTTTTTTTAAAAAAAATCGGGGAAACAACAACCACAGAAATTTCCTCCCAACGACAGTCCATCACAATAAATCAGGTGCCAAAGCAAAATTGTGACCAAAAGACGCGCAACGTAGAACTCTTCTTCTGTGTCTTCACTCAAAGGAGACAAAACCACAAACCGCCAAAAGGACAAATCAGCGAGTGCTCAAAACTAAGCATTTTCCTCGGTTTCGAACCAACCACATACCCAGAAAACCAACCAAAACCGACCGTCAGCACGGTAAAGAACATCCGAAGGAATCCATCACCAACCTCTTCTATTTGACTCCAGTCACTACCCGATCTACGGCTGCATTACACGGATAAGTACTCTTTCCCTACAGGGGTATAATAGTTCTTCGGTGGTGACTCTACCCGGCCACACCGTCAAACCACAGCCTCACTACAAACAAAAGGTGACCGAAACCCTTCGGCACCACAACCACACTTTATCACAAATGAAGCAACTCAATCAAATCTATCATAAATATAGCATTATACATCATCAAAAGTAGCATTCAACAACAAAGCTTAAATTCAACCTTTAAGCATAAGGCAACGATACCCATACCCTTTCCTACTGTGCATCCATGTGTGTCAAATTTTAAATTAGTGATTCCACTTACACAAGTTTTAATGTTGCTATCCTATGACAAAATTTTAGTTAAAACCTAGGCCATGTTTCTAAGTTATTCCACATCACATTTTAGTTGTATCCTATAGTATGACACTAAAAATAGACATTCCAAGGACCTACAGCCCGCTCTGATACCAACTGTAACACCCTACAAATCTAAACTGTCGTACAAGAAAATTTCGACAGCATCTCTCCTAAAATTAGGACAAAACGGAAGCGACAACAAGATTCATAATAACCATTATAAACAGGAATAACATAAAAGCATCAATACTAGAGATAACAAGTCTAAATCAACCAGAAAACAAACATAAACGTAAAACAGCTCCAAAGAGGACATCAACAGGTCTATGATTAATAAAATTTCAGCAAGCTAATGAATTATTAAATGCACTAGTCCATGTGATTCGTGATGACCCCGGAGGGTTGATTGTGCTACTAAGCCCACCCTTCAAGCTTACGACTCGCGAGAACTACCTGAAAACAACAAAATAACAAGGGGTGAGATTGGGTAATCTCAGCAAGCGGAACAACTTCTAACGAATAACACAGCCACAGTAAAACTAGCATACCAAATTCCTCATGTCCAATACCACATTATAGAGTCCACACAACCTCAGTAAAATGCATATGATTGTGCACATGCTTATGCCATGATCCTCCTCACCGTGCCCTTTCTCAGGAACACACGGTGTTGTACTGCACGTCTGATCGCACGCTGGCGTCGACAAACTTCCAATGCATGATTATGCAGTTAATGCTTCATGCATAAATACATTCATAACTTTCCACTCTGAATTCACATGCTTGCATACCATCAAATAACATGGATAGAATGCGAACATCATTGAGATAGAATATCTCCACAATTCATCTTGCAAACAACATCTTTCTTCATTCTTACTCATGATTCAAAAGTGATGGCGCCGTGATGGCAATTTGGGTGTCCCGATCTTTCGATGAGAAACACACGATCGATTTGTTAGAGTCGACTTTGACGATCCGACTACACCGTACGACGACGATGCGCCTTAGCAATCGCTAAACCAACTCCAGCGGGTTATTGATCTTGCCGTGGGCACGATCAACCTGAACACGAGGTTCAATTCCTGCAAGCAACCGAAGAACAAGCAAGAACAATAGGATAAGCAATCTGAAATTGCGGATAAAACTGGAAGCGAAACAAAGTGGAGTCTTATTGACGATCTTGACAAGGTGGCTGTCCAGCACAACTCGCAGGATCAAGTTTGCACTTGGCTAAACTAATCAAATAAAACCCAAAACCCTAAGGAGCCGATGTCTGGCTATTTATAAGAGGTAGGGGCGTGGGAAACACGTCCAAAGCAGAAGGATACCAACTACAACTCTATTACAAGGCCCAAAGCCCACGTCTTCTCGATTTGGAAAAGTGACGCCAATTGTTTTGCAGATTCCCGTTGACTCGTTAGGAATTTGGAGATGGGGCCAGATCCGTTGGAAAGAGGACGTCGAAACCTTTCCAACCAGTACTCATAGACCTCAAACACCCTTGTGGATCAAAAGTTATGGTCGTTTGAAGTTGGTGCTGTCCCGGAGGCCGAATCCGAGTTGAACTTGTGCACCGGAAGAATTGGCTTCATGCTTGACGTTTGGGAGTCCTTCTCCATGGTTCCTAAGGACAATAAAATCATCACGAGGATTAAATAGCATTCCATTCATAAAATTATCTGTATGCAACCCGAGGAACGCATTCACCTGGTAATTGAATTGTCGTGCCCGAGCTCGAGTAATTGGCCCTTGTATGACATTGTTGGTTTCCATTGGGTTTGTAAGTATGGCCGTATCCATGGTAGTGATGTCCTCATCATCCTCCCCTTCTTGCATTTGAGTCATCCTCGACTCAAGTTCATCATCCTCTCCCAAGTATGGTTTCAAATCGGCAATGTTGAATGTGGGACTAACACCAAAATCTGCAGGCAATTCAAGCTTGTATGCATTATCATTAATCTTTGCCAATACTTTGAAAGGACCATCAGCTCGCGGCATCAACTTAGATTTTCTTAATTCTGGGAATCGATCTTTTCGCAAATGCAACCAAACTAAATCGCCTGGTTCAAAAGTTACATGTTTCCTTCCCTTACTACCAGTAAGTTTATATTTAGCATTCATGCGTTCTATGTTTTCTTTAGTTGTCTCATGCAGTTTCATAATCAAATCAGCACGTTGTTTAGCATCAAGATTCAATTTCTCCGAAGATGGTAGAGGTAACAAATCAATTGGAGCATGAGGTACAAATCCATATACAATCTCAAAAGGGCACATCTTAGTAGTAGAATGCATAGACCGATTATAAGCAAACTCAATATGAGGCAAACATTCTTCCCACAATTTAATGTTCTTTTTCAAAACAGCCCTAAGCATAGTAGATAAAGTTCGATTAACGACCTCAGTTTGTCCATCAGTTTGGGGATGACAAGTAGTAGAAAATAAAAGTTTAGTCCCCAATTTAGCCCACAAAGTTCTCCAAAAGTGGCTTAAGAATTTAGTGTCACGATCTGAAACTATTGTGTTAGGCACACCATGTAAGCGAACAATTTCACGAAAGAATAAGTCAGCAATGTTGGTAGCGTCATCGCTTTTGTGACAAGGTATGAAGTGTGCCATTTTAGAAAATCTATCCACAACGACAAAGATACTATCCCTCCCCTTCTTTGTTCTAGGGAGTCCTAAAACAAAGTCCATAGAAATATCCTCCCAAGGCACGTTAGGAACAGGCAGAGGCATGTATAAACCATGGGGATGAAGTCGTGACTTAGCTTGTTGACATGTAGAACAGCGAGCGATGAAACGTTCCACGTCTCGTCTCATTCTGGGCCAAAAGAAATGGCTAGCGAGTATGTCCTCCGTCCTTTTCACACCAAAGTGTCCCATCAATCCTCCTCCATGCGCTTCCTGTAGCAATAACAAACGAACAGAACTAGCTGGAATACATAGTTTGTTTGCTCTAAACACAAACCCATTATTGAGGACAAATTTGTTCCAAGTTTTTCCCTCTTTACAATAGAGCAACACATTTTTGAAATCATCATCATGCACATATTGCTCTTTAATCGTTTCCAAACCAAAAATTTTGAAGTCAAGTTGTGAGAGCATGGTATATCTCCTAGACAAGGCATCAGCAATGACATTATCCTTTCCCTGTTTGTGTTTGATGACATAAGGAAATGACTCAATGAATTCAACCCACTTTGCATGTCTACGGTTCAGTTTAGCTTGACTTCTAATATGTTTTAACGATTCATGATCCGAATGTATAACAAATTCCTTGGGCCATAAATAATGTTGCCATGTTTCTAAAGTTCGAACTAGCGCATATAACTCCTTATCATAAGTAGAATAATTCAAACTTGGCCCACTCAATTTCTCACTAAAATAAGCAACAGGTTTTCTTTCTTGTAACAGAACACCACCCAAACCAATTCCACTAGCATCACATTCTAGTTCAAAAGTCTTAGAAAAGTCTGGAAGCTGGAGTAAGGGTGCGTGGGTTAACTTAGCTTTCAGAATGTTGAAGGCATCTTCCTGCGGCTTGCCCCAAGCAAAAGGTACACCTTTCTTGGTGAGCTCATTCATGGGTGCAGCGATGGTGCTGAAGTCCTTCACAAAACGACGATAGAATCCAGCAAGTCCTAGAAAACTTCGCACCTGTGTGACCGTGTTAGAGTCGGCCAACTCTGTATTGCTTCAACCTTGGCTTGGTCAACTTCAATTCCCTGTGGAGTAACAACATAGCCAAGAAAAGATACTCGATCCGTGCAAAAGATGCACTTCTCAAGGTTACCAAATAAGCGTGCATTGCGTAAAGCATTAAAAACAGCACGTAGATGTTCAAGATGATCCTCTAAAGATTTGCTATAAATCAAGATATCATCGAAGTAAACTACCACAAATTTTCCAATGAAAACACGTAAAACCTCGTTCATCAGTCTCATGAATGTGCTAGGAGCATTAGTCAACCCGAAAGGCATTACTAACCACTCATATAACCCGAACTTAGTTTTAAATGCTGTTTTCCATTCATCTCCTAACTTCATGCGAATCTGGTGATAGCCACTACGCAAATCCACTTTAGAGAACATAGTAGAGCCACTTAGTTCATCATGCATATCGTCTAACCGAGGAATAGGATGGCGATATCTAATGGTGATATTATTAATTGCTCTACAATCCACACACATGCGCCATGTTCCATCTTTCTTAGGTACTAAAATGACTGGTACAGCACAAGGACTAAGAGATTCACGTACGGACCCTTTATCAAGCAATTCGTGAACTTGGCGTTGTATCTCTTGTGTCTCTTCAGGGTTGGTTCTGTAAGGTGCTCGGTTGGGCAAGGATGACCCTGGAATGAGATCAATTTGATGCTCAATCCTCTAATTGGCGGCAGCCCTGAGGGGATGTCCTTTGGAAAGATGTCAGTGTATTCCTGCAAAAGGTTAGTGACAACAGGAGGCAAAGAGAGGGACATCTCCTCTAGAGAAAACAAAGTTTCTTTGCAGACCAAAGCATAGCATGTAGACCTACAAATAGCCAACTCATTCAAATCAGATTTTGTTGCAAGAAAACAAGCACCTTTCAATTTAATCTCATTCGGCTTAGCACAATCAATGTTAGATTCTCTCTGTTTATGTTGTTCAAGTCCTTTGGTGACAATCTGATTTTCACTCTTAGAATTCTCTCGATTTTTCTCTTTGCTTGATCTAGCGATTTCATCCTTTACAATGGCATCAGGCGACATTGGGTGTAGCACAATTTTCTTTTCTTTATGCACAAAAGAGTATTGATTTGTTCTACCATGATGTAAACAATCCTTATCATATTGCCACGGTCTACCTAATAACATAGAACATGCTTGCATAGGTACGACATCGCAATCAACATAATCATGATAGGAACCTAAAGCGAAATGTACTCTTACCATGCGAGTTACCTTGAGTTTGTCGCTGTTGTTGAACCATTGAATGTGGTAGGGCTGAGGGTGTGGTCTAGTGGAGAGTGCTAGCTTCTCCACCATGTCCATGCCCCCCCATCAATGATTATTCGAATGGATCGCTCCTTGATGACGCCTTTTGTGTAAAACAAGTTGTGGCGTTGATTTGGATCGGCGCGAGCAATCTGAGCACTAAGCACACGTTGTGCAATAATACTCAAATATTGGTCAGCATCACCAGCGCTCACGTGCACTTCGTCGTGCTCGGCATTTGGATCGCCGTCTTCATGTTCAGCGAGCAAAGCATATGTTTCTTCATCAAGATCACTTGCTGAGTCATACTCGCCGTCTTCACGGATTATTAGCACACGCTTGTTCGGACACTCCTTCATCATGTGACCGAAACCCTTGCAGCGATGGCACTGAACATCTTTGGTGCGTCCCGTTGATGCGACCGACGACGACGAACTATTTGTAGTAGCTTGTGTGGCACTTTTCGTCGGCGTTGGTTGTGGTGCCGAATTTGCGGTGGTGGACGCCGTTCTGTTGATGGAAGAGGTCGGCGTGGTAGTACGGCCGGCAGGGGCAGCAGGGGTGCGCGGTGTCCACGAAGTAGTTCGACCTGCAGAAAAGTTAGTCTTGGCCCTCGATTGACGACCCTGCACTTCACGCTCAGCTTTGCAAGCAAGATGGAACAACCGAGTCATCGAATTATAATCCTTATAGTCTAGAATATCCTGGATTTCTCGAGTTAAACCACCTAAGAAACGAGCCATAGAAGCTTCCTCATTCTCAATTAATCCACAACGCAACATGCCAATTTGCAATTCTTGGTAATATTCTTCCACCGAATTCTTACCTTGCTGTAGGCGCTGCAATTTATTTAATAAATCTCTAGCATAGTATGAAGGAACAAATCTATGCCTCATTAGCAATTTCAAGGCTTCCCAAGTGGTGGGTATATTATTTGGATGAGCACGGCAATGTTCTCTCCACCAAACAGAAGCAAAATCAGTGAACTCACTTGTGGCAGCTCTAACTCTTCTATTCTCAGGGAAATCATGGCACGCAAATTTTTGATCCACAAGTAATTCCCAACTAAGGTAACCATCAGGGTCATATTTACCTTCAAACGATGGCATGTTGAAATTTACCTTAGGGAAAACATCATCTCGTTCTCGTTCCCTTGGTCGTGGAGGATCACGTCGCATACCTTGCTGATTGAAGCGTAGCCGTTGATGGTTACGATCATTATCGTAATGGATGGGGTTGGCCTCCTCCACATCAGTGGTGTCATCATATTCGTGCTCTTCGTTCTGTTCTTCTAAATCTGTTGGGGGCCTCCCCTGTGGAGCTGAATTGTTGCTTGGACGACGGGGAGGTGGATTGGAAGCACCAGATGCAGCAGCTGCAAAAGTATCAAGTCTAGCCAAAATAGTAGCAAGAGTAGTGTTAGCAATCCCTTGTGCGGCCTCGATGGATCTGAGACGGTCTTCCTGCATTGACATACGCTCATTAGTGAGCCGTACATCCTCGCTAAGACCATCGGTGGTTTCCCTCGTCATCTTTTGGAAGTGAGCAATGATGCCCTTGGTTCGTGGAGAGTGATGAAGTGAACTCTCGTCACCTGACATGGTTAGTTGATGACAAGGAAACAAAAACCACAAGTATAATGTTCCTATCAACTACTAGGTGGCAAGTCTCTCAAGCGCTCAAGCCTATGACCCAAGTTCTTACAAGTTCTTACAATGCAGCAGGCGTTGTCGGCCGTTGGCGTTGTCAAAGGTTCTCCGAAGTTTGTGTAGAGCGATTCCTGCAAGCAACCGAAGAACAAGCAAGAACAATAAGATAAGCAATCTGAAATTGCGGATAAAACTGGAAGCGAAACAAAGTGGAGTCTTATTGACGATCTTGACAAGGTGGCTGTCCAGCACAACTCGCAGGATCAAGTTTGCACTTGGCTAAACTAATCAAATAAAAACCCAAAACCCTAAGGAGCCGATGTCTGGCTATTTATAAGAGGTAGGGACGTGGGAAACACGTCCAAAGCAGTAGGATACCAACTACAACTCTATTACAAGGCCCAAAGCCCACGTCTTCTCGATTTGGAAAAGTGACGCCAATTGTTTTGCAGATTCCCGTTGACTCGGACGGAATTTGGGGATGGGGTCGGATCCGTTGGAAAGAGGACGTCGAAACCTTTCCAACCAGTACTCATAGACCTCAAACACCCTTGTGGATCAAAAGTTATGGTCGTTTGAAGTTGGTGCTGTCCCGGAGGCCGAATCCGAGTTGAACTTGTGCACCGGAAGAATTGGCTTCATGCTTGACGTTTGGGAGTCCTTCTCCTTGGTTCCTAAGGACAATAAAATCATCACAAGGATTAAATAGCATTCCATTCATTAAATTATTTGTATGCAACCCGAGGAACGCATTCACCTGGTAATTGAATTGTCGTGCGCGAGCTCGAGTAATTGGCCCTTGTATGACATTGTTGGTTTCCATTGGGTTTGTAGGTATGGCCGTATCCATGGTAGTGATGTCCTCATCATCCTCCCCTTCTTGCATTTGAGTCGTCCTCGACTCAAGTTCATCATCTTCTCCCAAGTATGGTTTCAAATCGGCAATGTTGAATGTGGGACTAACCCCAAAATCTGCAGGCAATTCAAGCTTGTATGCATTATCATTAATCTTTGCCAATACTTTGAAAGGACCATCAGCTCGCGGCATCAACTTAGATTTTCTTAATTCTGGGAATCGATCTTTTCGCAAATGCAACCAAACTAAATCTCCTGGTTCAAAAGTTACATGTTTCCTTCCCTTACTACCAGCAAGTTTATATTTAGCATTCATGCGTTCTATGTTTGCTTTAGTTGTCTCATGCATTTTCATAATCAAATCAGCACGTTGTTTAGCATCAAGATTCAATTTCTCCGAAGATGGTAGAGGTAACAAATCAATTGGAGCATGAGGTACAAATCCATATACAATCTCAAAAGGGCACATCTTAGTAGTAGAATGCATAGACCGATTATAAGCAAACTCAATATGAGGCAAACATTCTTCCCACAATTTAATGTTCTTTTCAAAACAGCCCTAAGCATAGTAGATAAAGTTCGATTAACGACCTCAGTTTGTCCATCAGTTTGGGGATGACAAGTAGTAGAAAATAAAAGTTTAGTCCCCAATTTAGCCCACAAAGTTCTCCAAAAGTGGCTTAAGAATTTAGTGTCACGATCTGAAACTATTGTGTTAGGCACACCATGTAAGCGAACAATTTCACGAAAGAATAAGTCAGCAATGTTGGTAGCGTCATCGCTTTTGTGACAAGGTATGAAGTGTGCCATTTTAGAAAATCTATCCACAACGACAAAGATACTATCCCTCCCCTTCTTTGTTCTAGGGAGTCCTAAAACAAAGTCCATAGAAATATCCTCCCAAGGCACGTTAGGAACAGGCAGAGGCATGTATAAACCATGGGAATTAAGTCGTGACTTAGCTTTTTGACATGTAGAACAGCGAGCGATGAAACGTTCCACGTCTCGTCTCATCCTGGGCCAAAAGAAATGGCTAGCGAGTATGTCCTCCGTCCTTTTCACACCAAAGTGTCCCATCAATCCTCCTCCATGCGCTTCCTGTAGCAATAACAAACGAACAGAACTAGCTGGAATACATAGTTTGTTTGCTCTAAACACAAACCCATTATTGAGGACAAATTTGTTCCAAGTTTTTCCTCTTTACAATTGAGCAACACATTTTTAAAATCATCATCATGCACATATTGCTCTTTAATCGTTTCCAAACCAAAAATTTTGAAGTCAAGTTGTGAGAGCATGGTATATCTCCTAGACAAGGCATCAGCAATGACATTATCCTTTCCTGTTTGTGTTTGATGACATAAGGAAATGACTCAATGAATTCAACCCACTTTGCATGTCTACGGTTCAGTTTAGCTTGACTTCTAATATGTTTTAATGATTCATGATCCGAATGTATAACAAATTCCTTGGGCCATAAATAATGTTGCCATGTTTCTAAAGTTCGAACTAGTGCATATAACTCCTTATCATAAGTAGAATAATTCAAACTTGGCCCACTCAATTTCTCACTAAAATAAGCAACAGGTTTTCCTTCTTGTAACAGAACACCACCCAAACCAATTCCACTAGCATCACATTCTAGTTCAAAAGTCTTAGAAAAGTCTGGAAGCTGGAGTAAGGGTGCATGGGTTAACTTAGCTTTCAGAATGTTGAAGGCATCTTCCTGCGGCTTGCCCCAAGCAAAAGGTACACCCTTCTTGGTGAGCTCATTCATGGGTGCAGCGATGGTGCTGAAGTCCTTCACAAACGACGATAGAATCTAGCAAGTCCTAGAAAACTTCGCACCTGTGTGACCGTGTTAGGAGTCGGCCAACTCTGTATTACTTCAATCTTGGCTTGGTCAACTTCAATTCCCTGTGGAGTAACAACATAGCCAAGAAAGATACTCGATCCGTGCAAAAGGTGCACTTCTCAAGGTTACCAAATAAGCGTGCATCGCGTAAAGCATTAAAAACAGCACGTAGATGTTCAAGATGATCCTCTAAAGATTTGCTATAAATCAAGATATCATCGAAGTAAACTACCACAAATTTTCCAATGAAAACACGTAAAACCTCGTTCATCAGTCTCATGAATGTGCTAGGAGCATTAGTCAACCCGAAAGGCATTACTAACCACTCATATAACCCGAACTTAGTTTTAAATGCTGTTTTCCATTCATCTCCTAACTTCATGCGAATCTGGTGATAGCCACTACGCCAAATCCACTTTAGAGAACATAGTAGAGCCACTTAGTTCATCAAGCATATCGTCTAACCGAGGAATAGGATGGCGATATCTAATGGTGATATTATTAATTGCTCTACAATCCACACACATGCGCCATGTTCCATCTTTCTTAGGTACTAAAATGACTGGTACAGCACAAGGACTAAGAGATTCACGTACTTACACTTTATCAAGCAATTCTTGAACTTGGCGTTGTATCTCTTGTGTCTCTTCAGGGTTGGTTCTGTAAGGTGCTCGGTTGGGCAAGGATGCCCTGGAATGAGATCAATTTGATGCTCAATCCTCTAATTGGCGGCAGCCCTGAGGGGATGTCCTTTGGAAAGATGTCAGTGTATTCCTGCAAAGGTTAGTGACAACAGGAGGCAAAGAGAGGGACATCTCCTCTAGAGAAAACAAAGTTTCTTTGCAGACCAAAGCATAGCATGTAGACCTACAAATAGCCAACTCATTCAAATCAGATTTTGTTGCAAGAAAACAAGCACCTTTCAATTTAATCTCATTCGGCTTAGCACAATCAAGGTTAGATTCTCTCTGTTTATGTTGTTCAAGTCCTTTGGTGACAATCTGATTTTCACTCTTAGAATTCTCTCGATTTTTCTCTTTGCTAGATCTAGCGATTTCATCCGTTACAATGGCATCAGGCGACATTGGGTGTAGCACAATTTTCTTTTCTTTATGCACAAAAGAGTATTGATTTGTTCTACCATGATGTAAACAATCCTTATCATATTGCCACGGTCTACCTAATAACATAGAACATGCTTGCATAGGTACAACATCGCAATCAACATAATCATGATAGGGACCTAAAGCGAAATGTACTCTTACCATGCGAGTTACCTTGAGTTTGCCGCTGTTGTTGAACCATTGAATGTGGTAGGGCTGAGGGTGTGGTCTAGTGGAGAGTGCTAGCTTCTCCACCATGTCCATGCTGGCTAGATTATTGCAACTCCCACCATCAATGATTATTCGAATGGATCGCTCCTTGATGGCGCCGTGATGGCACTATGGGTGTCCCGATCTTTCGATGAGAAACACACGATCGATTTGTTAGAGTCGACTTTGACGATCCGACTACACCGTACGACGACGATGCGCCTTAGCAATCGCTAAACCAACTCCAGCGGGTTATTGATCTTGCCGTGGGCACGATCAACCTGAACACGAGGTTCAATTCCTGCAAGCAACCGAAGAACAAGCAAGAACAATAAGATAAGCAATCTGAAATTGCGGATAAAACTGGAAGCGAAACAAAGTGGAGTCTTATTGACGATCTTGACAAGGTGGCTGTCCAGCACAACTCGCAGGATCAAGTTTGCACTTGGCTAAACTAATCAAATAAAAACCCAAAACCCTAAGGAGCCGATGTCTGGCTATTTATAAGAGGTAGGGACGTGGGAAACACGTCCAAAGCAGTAGGATACCAACTACAACTCTATTACAAGGCCCAAAGCCCACGTCTTCTCGATTTGGAAAAGTGACGCCAATTGTTTTGCAGATTCCCGTTGACTCGGACGGAATTTGGGGATGGGGTCGGATCCGTTGGAAAGAGGACGTCGAAACCTTTCCAACCAGTACTCATAGACCTCAAACACCCTTGTGGATCAAAAGTTATGGTCGTTTGAAGTTGGTGCTGTCCCGGAGGCCGAATCCGAGTTGAACTTGTGCACCGGAAGAATTGGCTTCATGCTTGACGCGTTTGGGAGTCCTTCTCCTTGGTTCCTAAGGACAATAAAATCATCACAAGGATTAAATAGCATTCCATTCATTAAATTATTTGTATGCAACCCGAGGAACGATTCACCTGGTAATTGAATTGTCGTGGCGCGAGCTCGAGTAATTGGCCCTTGTATGACATTGTTGGTTTCCATTGGGTTTGTAGGTATGGCCGTATCCATGGTAGTGATGTCCTCATCATCCTCCCTTCTTGCATTTGAGTCGTCCTCGACTCAAGTTCATCATCTTCTCCCAAGTATGGTTTCAAATCGGCAATGTTGAATGTGGGACTAACCCCAAAATCTGCAGGCAATTCAAGCTTGTATGCATTATCATTAATCTTTGCCAATACTTTGAAAGGACCATCAGCTCGCGGCATCAACTTAGATTTTCTTAATTCTGGGAATCGATCTTTTATAAATGCAACCAAACTAAATCTCCTGGTTCAAAAGTTACATGTTTCCTTCCCTTACTACCAGCAAGTTTATATTTAGCATTCATGCGTTCTATGTTTGCTTTAGTTGTCTCATGCATTTTCATAATCAAATCAGCACGTTGTTTAGCATCAAGATTCAATTTCTCCGAAGATGGTAGAGGTAACAAATCAATTGGAGCATGAGGTACAAATCCATATACAATCTCAAAAGGGCACATCTTAGTAGTAGAATGCATAGACCGATTATAAGCAAACTCAATATGAGGCAAACATTCTTCCCACAATTTAATGTTCTTTTTCAAAACAGCCCTAAGCATAGTAGATAAAGTTCGATTAACGACCTCAGTTTGTCCATCAGTTTGGGGATGACAAGTAGTAGAAAATAAAAGTTTAGTCCCCAATTTAGCCCACAAAGTTCTCCAAAAGTGGCTTAAGAATTTAGTGTCACGATCTGAAACTATTGTGTTAGGCACACCATGTAAGCGAACAATTTCACGAAAGAATAAGTCAGCAATGTTGGTAGCGTCATCGCTTTTGTGACAAGGTATGAAGTGTGCCATTTTAGAAAATCTATCCACAACGACAAAGATACTATCCCTCCCTTCTTTGTTCTAGGAGTCCTAAAACAAAGTCCATAGAAATATCCTCCCAAGGCACGTTAGGAACAGGCAGAGGCATGTATAAACCATGGGAATTAAGTCGTGACTTAGCTTTTTGACATGTAGAACAGCGAGCGATGAAACGTTCCACGTCTCGTCTCATCCTGGGCCAAAAGAAATGGCTAGCGAGTATGTCCTCCGTCCTTTTCACACCAAAGTGTCCCATCAATCCTCCTCCATGCGCTTCCTGTAGCAATAACAAACGAACAGAACTAGCTGGAATACATAGTTTGTTTGCTCTAAACACAAACCCATTATTGAGGACAAATTTGTTCCAAGTTTTTCCCTCTTTACAATTGAGCAACACATTTTTAAAATCATCATCATGCACATATTGCTCTTTAATCGTTTCCAAACCAAAAATTTTGAAGTCAAGTTGTGAGAGCATGGTATATCTCCTAGACAAGGCATCAGCAATGACATTATCCTTTCCCTGTTTGTGTTTGATGACATAAGGAAATGACTCAATGAATTCAACCCACTTTGCATGTCTACGGTTCAGTTTAGCTTGACTTCTAATATGTTTTAATGATTCATGATCCGAATGTATAACAAATTCCTTGGGCCATAAATAATGTTGCCATGTTTCTAAAGTTCGAACTAGTGCATATAACTCCTTATCATAAGTAGAATAATTCAAACTTGGCCCACTCAATTTCTCACTAAAATAAGCAACAGGTTTTCCTTCTTGTAACAGAACACCACCCAAACCAATTCCACTAGCATCACATTCTAGTTCAAAAGTCTTAGAAAAGTCTGGAAGCTGGAGTAAGGGTGCATGGGTTAACTTAGCTTTCAGAATGTTGAAGGCATCTTCCTGCGGCTTGCCCCAAGCAAAAGGTACACCCTTCTTGGTGAGCTCATTCATGGGTGCAGCGATGGTGCTGAAGTCCTTCACAAAACGACGATAGAATCCAGCAAGTCCTAGAAAACTTCGCACCTGTGTGACCGTGTTAGGAGTCGGCCAACTCTGTATTGCTTCAACCTTGGCTTGGTCAACTTCAATTCCCTGTGGAGTAACAACATAGCCAAGAAAAGATACTCGATCCGTGCAAAAGGTGCACTTCTCAAGGTTACCAAATAAGCGTGCATCGCGTAAAGCATTAAAAACAGCACGTAGATGTTCAAGATGATCCTCTAAAGATTTGCTATAAATCAAGATATCATCGAAGTAAACTACCACAAATTTTCCAATGAAAACACGTAAAACCTCGTTCATCAGTCTCATGAATGTGCTAGGAGCATTAGTCAACCCGAAAGGCATTACTAACCACTCATATAACCCGAACTTAGTTTTAAATGCTGTTTTCCATTCATCTCCTAATTTCATGCGAATCTGGTGATAGCCACTACGCAAATCCACTTTAGAGAACATAGTAGAGCCACTTAGTTCATCAAGCATATCGTCTAACCGAGGAATAGGATGGCGATATCTAATGGTGATATTATTAATTGCTCTACAATCCACACACATGCGCCATGTTCCATCTTTCTTAGGTACTAAAATGACTGGTACAGCACAAGGACTAAGAGATTCACGTACGTACCCTTTATCAAGCAATTCGTGAACTTGGCGTTGTATCTCTTGTGTTTCTTCAGGGTTTGTTCTGTAAGGTGCTCGGTTGGGCAAGGATGCCCCTGGAATGAGATCAATTTGATGCTCAATCCCTCTAATTGGCGGCAGCCCTGAGGGGATGTCCTTTGGAAAGATGTCAGTGTATTCCTGCAAAAGGTTAGTGACAACAGGAGGCAAAGAGAGGGACATCTCCTCTAGAGAAAACAAAGTTTCTTTGCAGACCAAAGCATAGCATGTAGACCTACAAATAGCCAACTCATTCAAATCAGATTTTGTTGCAAGAAAACAAGCACCTCTCAATTTAATCTCATTCGGCTTAGCACAATCAATGTTAGATTCTCTCTGTTTATGTTGTTCAAGTCCTTTGGTGACAATCTGATTTTCACTCTTAGAATTCTCTCGATTTTTCTCTTTGCTTGATCTAGCGATTTCATCCTTTACAATGGCATCAGGCGACATTGGGTGTAGCACAATTTTCTTTTCTTTATGCACAAAAGAGTATTGATTTGTTCTACCATGATGTAAACAATCCTTATCATATTGCCACGGTCTACCTAATAACATAGAACATGCTTGCATAGGTACGACATCGCAATCAACATAATCATGATAGGAACCTAAAGCGAAATGTACTCTTACCATGCGAGTTACCTTGAGTTTGCCGCTGTTGTTGAACCATTGAATGTGGTAGGGCTGAGGGTGTGGTCTAGTGGAGAGTGCTAGCTTCTCCACCATGTCCATGCTGGCTAGATTATTGCAACTCCCCCCATCAATGATTATTCGAATGGATCGCTCCTTGATGACGCCTTTTGTGTAAAACAAGTTGTGGCGTTGATTTGGATCGGCGCGAGCAATCTGAGCACTAAGCACACACGTTGTGCAATAATACTCAAATATTGGTCAGCATCACCAGCGCTCACGTGCACCTCGCCGTGCTCGGCATTTGGATCGCCGTCTTCATGTTCAGCGAGCAAAGCATATGTTTCTTCATCAAGATCACTTGCTGAGTCATACTCGCCGTCTTCACGGATTATTAACACACGCTTGTTCGGACACTCCTTCATGTGACCGAAACCCTTGCAGCGATGGCACTGAACATCTTTGGTGCGCCCCGTTGATGCGACCGGATTTACGGCGAACTATTTGTAGTAGCTTGTGTGGCACTTTTCGTCGGCGTTGGTTGTGGTGCCGAATTGCGGTGGTGGGCGCCCGTTCTGTTGATGGAAGAGGTCGGCGTGGTAGTACGGCCGGCAGGGGCAGCAGGGGTGCGCGGTATCCACGAAGTAGTTCGACCTGCAGAAAAGTTAGTCTTGGCCCTCGATTGACGACCCTGCACTTCACGCTCAGCTTTGCAAGCAAGATGGAACAACCGAGTCATCGAATTATAATCCTTATAGTCTAGAATATCCTGGATTTCTCGAGTTAAACCACCTAAGAAACGAGCCATAGAAGCTTCCTCATTCTCAATTAATCCACAACGCAACATGCCAATTTGCAATTCTTGGTAATATTCTTCCACGAATTCTTACCTTGCTGTAGGCGCTGCAATTTATTCAATAAATCTCTAGCATAGTATGAAGGAACAAATCTATGCCTCATTAGCAATTTCAAGGCTTCCCAAGTGGTGGGTATATTATTTGGATGAGCACGGCAATGTTCTCTCCACCAAACAGAAGCAAAATCAGTGAACTCACTTGTGGCAGCTCTAACTCTTCTATTCTCAGGGAAATCATGGCACGCAAATTTTTGATCCACAAGTAATTCCCAACTAAGGTAACCATCAGGGTCATATTTACCTTCAAACGATGGCATGTTGAAATTTACCTTAGGGAAAACATCATCTCGTTCTCGTTCCCTTGGTCGTGGAGGATCACGTCGCATACCTTGCTGATTGAAGCGTAGCCGTTGATGGTTACGATCATTATTGTAATGGATGGGGTTGACCTCCTCCGCATCAGTGGTGTCATCATATTCGTGCTCTTCGTTCTGTTCTTCTAAATCTGTTGGGGGCCTCCCCTGTGGAGCTGAATTGTTGCTTGGACGACGGGGAGGTGGAAGCACCAGATGCAGCAGCTGCAAAAGTATCAAGTCTAGCCAAAATAGTAGCAAGAGTAGTGTTAGCAATCCCTTGTGCGGCCTCGATGGATCTGAGACGGTCTTCTTGCATTGACATACGCTCATTAGTGAGCCGTACATCCTCGCTAAGACCATCGGTGGCTTCCCTCGTCATCTTTTGGAAGTGAGCAATGATGCCCTTGGTTCGTGGAGAGTGATGAAGTGAACTCTCGTCACCTGACATGGTTAGTTGATGACAAGGAAACAAAAACCACAAGTATAATGTTCCTATCAACTACTAGGTGGCAAGTCTCTCAAGCACTCAAGCCTATGACCCAAGTTCTTACAAGTTCTTACAATGCAGCAGGCGTTGTCGGCCGTTGGCGTTGTCAAAGGTTCTCCGAAGTTTGTGTAGAGCGATTGCCAAGGGATCGAACGCCTGTACGGGTAGAAAGTGGAGCTTGGACAGGCTTAATTTAGTAGCAAAAGGTTAGCAATAATCCAATCAGTGAATGCAAAATTGAAGAATTGTTCAACGTCTAGTCACTAGTTGCTGACTCGAGGCTAGCAAGGACTGTGACTCAAAACTGTGGTCGGCGACCGTACAGTTCCGCAGCAGATAAAAAAAATCAGCGCGAAAAAAATTCGCGAAAGAAGGGAACTATCTCAAAAGACTGGTGATCTTGTGAAAATAGGTTTGGCACATAAAAATTTTCGGATCTGTTTTTTTTTTTTTTGCGGAACGATCCGACTCGTTTTTCTTTCAAGTGCTATGCAGGCGGAAGACCAGTCGTGTGACCAATCGGGCGGCCAGGTGGGCGATCGATCGGCGCCCGACGATCAGGCGACGATGGGCGACCAGGTGGGCGATCCAGGCAGCGACGATCGACTAACAGGTGGCGACGATCGGTGGGCGACGGTCAGCGGCGACGATCCGGGAGGCAACCATCGGCTAACAGGTGGGCGACGATCGGCGGCGACGATTGGGGCGACCATCGGAGGCAACGATCGGCTAACAGAGGGCAGCTGGCCTGACGACCAAGTAGACGATCAGTCAAGCGACGGTCGGGAGGCGACGATCGGCTAACAGGTGGGCGACGGTCAAGGCGACCAGTCGGGATGAAAAGAAAACTTCGGTCCGAACACCTTTTCTTCTTTTTTTTTTTTTTTGACAGTTCGGGACCGAAACGGAACACAACTCGAAACCGAATACAACTCGAAACCGCTTTCTGACCTGGACTCCAACTAGACTAGAATTCAGCAACTCGACACGACGATGCAACCAAAAATTCAATAACGCAGTGCACTGGAAAGGAAAATGCGAGGCTCAAATTGTTTTGGTATGGGGAGATCCAATCTGATGGCGTTTCTCTGGACTATAGGAAAGATATCAATCTACTAATCTAGGGTAAAGAATTCTCACCGAGCAACCTGGTTTGCTCTGATACCACTTGATGGCGCCGTGATGGCAATATGGGTGTCCCGATCTTTCGATGAGAAACACACGATCGATTTGTTAGAGTCGACTTTGACGATCCGACTACACCGTACGACGACGATGCGCCTTAGCAATCGCTAAACCAACTCCAGCGGGTTATTGATCTTGCCGTGGGCACGATCAACCTGAACACGAGGTTCAATTCCTGCAAGCAACCGAAGAACAAGCAAGAACAATAGGATAAGCAATCTGAAATTGCGGATAAAAACTGGAAGCGAAACAAAGTGGAGTCTTATTGACGATCTTGACAAGGTGGCTGTCCAGCACAACTCGCAGGATCAAGTTTGCACTTGGCTAAACTAATCAAATAAAACCCAAAACCCTAAGGAGCCGATGTCTGGCTATTTATAAGAGGTAGGGGCGTGGGAAACACGTCCAAAGCAGTAGGATACCAACTACAACTCTATTACAAGGCCCAAAGCCCAAGTCTTCTCGATTTGAAAAAGTGACGCCAATTGTTTTGCAGATTCCCGTTGACTCGGACGGAATTTGGGGATGGGGTCGGATCCGTTGGAAAGAGGACGTCGAAACCTTTCCAACCAGTACTCATAGACCTCAAACACCCTTGTGGATCAAAAGTTATGGTCGTTTGAAGTTGGTGCTGTCCCGGAGGCCGAATCCGAGTTGAACTTGTGCACCGGAAGAATTGGCTTCATGCTTGACGTTTGGGAGTCCTTCTCCTTGGTTCCTAAGGACAATAAAATCATCACAAGGATTAAATAGCATTCCATTCATTAAATTATTTGTATGCAGCCCGAGGAACGCATTCACCTGGTAATTGAATTGTCGTGCCCGAGCTCGAGTAATTGGCCCTTGTATGATATTGTTGGTTTCCATTGGGTTTGTAAGTATGGCCGTATCCATGGTAGTGATGTCCTCATCAAGCCGTCAGCTTTAGTCTTGAACTTGAATACCCATTTAGAATCTATCACATTTCTCCCCGGCTGGGTCACACCGGCTAGGTCGGAACCGGAACTAAAGCTGAAAAGCACAAGCAAACTTCCAAGGTTCATTCGGGGTGTTTGGCACTCAGTTTGTTTCGCGCGTCGCTTTCGTTTGTACGCAGCGTACAGTAGCGTGCGAACCCGTCTTGGTGGAATATTTCGCGCCGACTCGGACGGATTCAAAATGCCTGCCAAAATGAGTTACGACACATGCGAAGTCCACTGGGCGTGGTTGCCGCTCGGTTTCATTTCTGCATCGTTTTCGTGCGGACGCTCCCTACAGTACTCGTTCGTGCACGGCGTGAAGGAATGTTTCACAGACACTCAGACGGATTCGTAATGCATGCCGAATGTGCTACGGATATGTATGACCCATTCGGCATGTTTGGAAGAAAGTTTCATTTCGTGCAACGCCCTGTTACGTATGTTGCTAACGGTACCATTTTGGGTCCCCTGTGGATGGATGTTTAACGCAGACTCGAGCGTACTCAAAATGCTTGCCGAAATGAGCTAGGGCACGTGTGAAGTCCATTCGGCGTGTTGGACACTCAGTTTCGTTTCGGGCGTCGTTTTTGTAAGCACATAAGCATGCAAGCACCCATTGCGACCCATCGTGGAGGAATGTTTCACACTGACCCAGACAGATCAGAAATGAATTTTGGATGGGCTAAAATGCATATCAAGTCCGTTCGTGCTGTTCGGCAGAGAGTTCCTATTCGTGCATCGTCTTCATACGCATGCAGCTCAAAGTAACAGTTGGGACCCGTCGCGGTGGAGGGCATGACTCAGACTCGGGTGGATTCGAAATGCATGCCGAAATGAGCTAGGGGGCATAGGAAGTCGATTCTGGTTGCTTGGCACCATTGTTCGATCCGTGCACCATTCCGGCACGCTCGAAGCTTACAGTACCATTTATCGTGCAGGTCTCGCAACGATTCGGAGGGACCCAAAGTCGATGCTAAGAGGAGCTAGAAACAGATGAAGTCCATTTGGGGTGCTTGACACTCAGTTTCATTTCTTGCGTCATTTTCTAACGCATGCTGCTTGCTGTACGCGTTGCGTCGGAAAGTTCCACACCGACTCGAAGAGATTCCAAATGCGTGCCGAACAGAGTTACTAGGCATACGAAGTCCATTCGCGTTGTTTCGCATAATGTTTTCTTCCGTTGAACAGTTTCGTACGCAAGCATCTTGCAGAACCCGTTGGGACCCACCGTGGAGGAATGTTCCACAACGACTCGGACGGTTTTGAAATGCGTGCCAAAGCGACTACGGCGAACAAGAAGATCATTCGGGGTGTTTGGCACTCAGTTTCTTTCCATTACCCGTTTGCGTGCTGGTGCAGCTGCAGTGCCCGTTGGGACCGGCCGTAGTGGAATGTGTCACACCGGCTGGGTCGGAACCGGAACTAAAGCTGAAAAGCACAAGCGAACTTCCTAGGTTCATTCGGGGTGTTTGGCACTCAGTTTGTTTCGCGCGTCGCTTTCGTTTGTACGCAGCATACAGTAGCGTGCGAACCCGTCTTGGTGGAATATTTCGCGCCAACTCGGACGGATTCGAAATGCCTGCCAAAATGAGTTACGACACATGCGAAGTCCACTGGGCGTGCTTGCCGCTCGGTTTAATTTCTGCATCGTTTTCGTGCGGACGCTCCCTACAGTACTCGTTCGTGCACGGCGTGAAGGAATGTTTCACAGACACTCAGACGGATTCGTAATGCATGCCGAATGTGCTACGGCTATGTACGGCCCATTCGGCATGTTTGGAAGAAAGTTTCGTTTCGTGCAACGCCCTGTTACGTATGTTGCTAACGGTACCATTTTGGGTCCCCTGTGGATGAATGTTTAACGAGACTCGGCGTGCATTTCGAAATGCTTGCCGAAATGAGCTAGGGCACGTGTGAAGTCCATTCGGCGTGTTGGACACTCAGTTTCGTTTCGGGCGTCGTTTTTGTAAGCACATAAGCATGCAAGCACCGATTGCGACCCATCGTCGAGGAATGTTTCACACTGACCCAGACGGATCAGAAATGAATTTTGGATGGGCTAAAATGCATATCAAGTCCATTCGTGCTGTTCGGCAGAGAGTTCCTATTCGTGCATCGTCTTCATACGCATGCAGCTCAAAGTAACAGTTGGGACCCGTCGCGGTGGAGGGCATGACTCAGACTCGGGTGGATTCGAAATGCATGCCGAAATGAGCTAGGGGGCATAGGAAGTCAATTCTGGTTGCTTGGCACCATTGTTCGATACGTGCACCATTCCGGCACGCTCGAAGCTTACAGTACCATTTATCGTGCAGGTCTCGCAACGATTCGGAGGGACCCAAAGTCGATGCTAATAGGAGCTAGCAAACAGATGAAGTCCATTTGGGGTGCTTGACACTCAGTTTCATTTCTTGCGTCATTTTCTAACGCATGCTGCTTGCTGTACGCGTTGCGTCGGAAAGTTCCACACCGACTCGAAGAGATTCCAAATGCATGCCGAACAGAGTTACTAGGCATACGAAGTCCATTCGCGGTGTTTCGCATGCTGTTTTCTTCCGTTGAACAGTTTCGTACGCAAGCATCTTGCAGAACCCGTTGGGACCCGCCGTGGAGGAATGTTCCACAACGACTCGGACGGTTTTGAAATGCGTGCCAAAGCGACTACGGCGAACAAGAAGATCATTCGGGGTGTTTGGCACTCAGTTTCCTTCCGTCACCCGTTTGCGTGCTGGTGCAGCTGCAGTGCCCGTTGGGACCAGCCGTAGTGGAATGTGTCACACCGGCTGGGTCGGAACCGGAACTAAAGCTGAAAAGCACAAGCGAACTTCCTAGGTTCATTCGGGGTGTTTGGCACTCAGTTTGTTTCGCGCGTCGCTTTCGTTTGTACGCAGCGTACAGTAGCGTGCGAACCCGTCTTGGTGGAATATTTCGCGCCGACTCGGACGGATTCGAAATGCCTGCCAAAATGAGTTACGACACATGCGAAGTCCACTGGGCGTGCTTGCCGCTCGGTTTCATTTCTGCATCGTTTTCGTGCGGACGCTCCCTACAGTACTCGTTCGTGCACGGCGTGAAGGAATGTTTCACAGACACTCAGACGGATTCGTAATGCATGCCGAATGTGCTACGGCTATGTACGGCCCATTCGGCATGTTTGGAAGAAAGTTTCGTTTCGTGCAACGCCCTGTTACGTATGTTGCTAACGGTACCATTTTGGGTCCCCTGTGGATGAATGTTTAACGCAGACTCGAGCGTACTCGAAATGCTTGCCGAAATGAGCTAGGGCACGTGTGAAGTCCATTCGGCGTGTTGGACACTCAGTTTCGTTTCGGGCGTCGTTTTTGTAAGCACATAAGCATGCAAGCACCCATTGCGACCCATCGTGGAGGAATGTTTCACACTGACCCAGACAGATCAGAAATGAATTTTGGATGGGCTAAAATGCATATCAAGTCCATTCGTGCTGTTCGGCAGAGAGTTCCTATTCGTGCATCGTCTTCATACGCATGCAGCTCAAAGTAACAGTTGGGACCCGTCGCTCGTGGAGGGCATGACTCAGACTCGGGTGGATTCGAAATGCATGCCGAAATGAGCTAGGGGGCATTGGAAGTCGATTCTGGTTGCTTGGCACCATTGTTCGATCCGTGCACCATTCCGGCACGCTCGAAGCTTACAGTACCATTCATCGTGCAGGTCTCGCAACGATTCGGAGGGACCCAAAGTCGATGCTAATAGGAGCTAGCAAACAGACGAAGTCCATTTGGGGTGCTTGACACTCAGTTTCATTTCTTGCGTCATTTTCTAACGCATGCTGCTTGCTGTACGCGTTGCGTCGGAAAGTTCCACACCGACTCGAAGAGATTCCAAATGCATGCCGAACAGAGTTACTAGGCATACGAAGTCCATTCGCGGTGTTTCGCATGCTGTTTTCTTCCGTTGAACAGTTTCGTACGCAAGCATCTTGCAGAACCCGTTGGGACCCGCCGTGGAGGAATGTTCCACAACGACTCGGACGGTTTTGAAATGCGTGCCGAAGCGACTACGGCGAACAAGAAGATCATTCGGGGTGTTTGGCACTCACTTTCCTTCCGTCAACCGTTTGCGTGCTAGTGCAGCTGCAGTGCCCGTTGGGACCAGCCGTAGTGGAATGTGTCACACCGGCTGGGTCGGAACCGAAACTAAAGCTGAAAAGCACAAGCGAACTTCCTAGGTTCATTCGGGGTGTTTGGCACTCAGTTTGTTTCGCGCATCGCTTTCGTTTGTACGCAGCGTACAGTAGCGTACGAACCCGTCTTGGTGGAATATTTCGCGCCGACTCGGACGGATTCGAAGTGCCTGCCAAAATGAGTTACGACACATGCGAAGTCCACTGGGCGTGCTTCCCGCTCGGTTTCATTTCTGCATCGTTTTCGTGCGGACGCTCCCTACATTACTCGTTCGTCCACGGCGTGAAGGAATGTTTCACAGACACTCAGACGGATTCGTAATGCATGCCGAATGTGCTACGGCTATGTACGGCCCATTCGGCATGTTTGGAAGAAATCATTTTCGTGCGGACGCTCCCTACAGTACTCGTTCGTGCACGGCGTGAAGGAATGTTTCACAGACACTCAGACGGATTCGTAATTCATGCCGAATGTGCTACGGCTATGTACGGCCCATTCGGCATGTTTGGAAGAAAGTTTCGTTTCGTGCAATGCCCTGTTACGTATGTTGCTAATGGTACCATTTTGGGTCCCCTTTGGATGAATGTTTAACGCAGACTCGAGCGTACTCGAAATGCTTGCCGAAATGAGCTAGGGTACGTGTGAAATGCGGCGTGTTGGACACTCAGTTTCGTTTCGGGCGTCGTTTTTCTAAGCACATAAGCATGCAAGCACCCATTGCGACCCATCGTGGAGGAATGTTTCACACTGACCCAGACAGATCAGAAATGAATTTTGGATGGGCTAAAATGCATATCAAGTCCATTCGTGCTGTTCGGCAGAGAGTTCCTATTCGTGCATCGTCTTCATACGCATGCAGCTCAAAGTAACAGTTGGGACCCGTCGCGGTGGAGGGCATGACTCAGACTCGGGTGGATTCGAAATGCATGCCGAAATGAGCTAGGGGGCATAGGAAGTCGATTCTGGTTGCTTGGCACCATTGTTCGATCCGTGCACCATTCCGGCACGCTCGAAGCTTACAGTACCATTTATCGTGCAGGTCTCGCAACGATTCGGAGGGACCCAAAGTCGATGCTAATAGGAGCTAGCAAACAGATGAAGTCCATTTGGGGTGCTTGACACTCAGTTTCATTTCTTGCGTCATTTTCTAACGCATGCTGCTTGCTGTACGCGTTGCGTCGGAAAGTTCCACACCGACTCGAAGAGATTCCAAATGCATGCCGAACAGAGTTACTAGGCATACGAAGTCCATTCGCGGTGTTTCGCATGCTGTTTTCTTCCGTTGAACAGTTTCGTACGCAAGCATCTTGCAGAACCCGTTGGGACCCGCCGTGGAGGAATGTTCCACAACGACTCGGACGGTTTTGAAATGCGTGCCAAAGCGACTACGGCGAACAAGAAGATCATTCGGGGTGTTTGGCACTTAGTTTCCTTTCGTCACCCGTTTGCGTGCTGGTGCAGCTGCAGTGCCCGTTGGGACCAGCCGTAGTGGAATGTGTCACACCGGCTGGGTCGGAACCGGAACTAAAGCTGAAAAGCACAAGCGAACTTCCTAGGTTCATTCGGGGTGTTTGGCACTCAGTTTGTTTCGCGCATCGCTTTCGTTTGTACGCAGCGTACAGTAGCGTGCGAACCCGTCTTGGTGGAATATTTCGCGCCGACTCGGACGGATTCGAAATGCCTGCCAAAATGAGTTACGACACATGCGAAGTCCACTGGGCGTGCTTGCCGCTCGGTTTCATTTCTGCATCATTTTCGTGCGGACGCTCCCTACAGTACTCGTTCGTGCACGGCGTGAAGGAATGTTTCACAGACACTCAGACGGATTCGTAATGCATGCCGAATGTGCTACGGCTATGTACGGCCCATTCGGCATGTTTGGAAGAAAGTTTCGTTTCGTGCAATGCCCTGTTACGTATGTTGCTAATGGTACCATTTTGGGTCCCCTTAGGATGAATGTTTAACACAGACTCGAGCGTACTCGAAATGCTTGCCGAAATGAGCTAGGGCACGTGTGAAGTCCATTCGGCGTGTTGGACACTCAGTTTCGTTTCGGGTGTTGTTTTTCTAAGCAGATAAGCATGCAAGCACCCATTGCGACCCATCGTGGAGGAATGTTTCACACTGACCCAGACAGATCAGAAATGAATTTTGGATGGGCTAAAATGCATATCAAGTCCATTCGTGCTGTTCGGCAGAGAGTTCCTATTCGTGCATCGTCTTCATACGCATGCAGCTCAAAGTAACAGTTGGGACCCGTCGCGGTGGAGGGCATGACTCAGACTCGGGTGGAATCGAAATGCATGCCGAAATGAGCTAGGGGGCATAGGAAGTCGATTCTGGTTGCTTGGCACCATTGTTCGATCCGTGCACCATTCCGGCACGCTCGAAGCTTACAGTACAATTTATCGTGCAGGTCTCGCAACGATTCGGAGGGACCCAAAGTCGATGCTAATAGGAGCTAGCAAACAGATGAAGTCCATTTGGGGTGCTTGACACTCAGTTTCATTTCTTGCGTCATTTTCTAACGCATGCTGCTTGCTGTACGCGTTGCGTCGGAAAGTTCCACACCGACTCGAAGAGATTCCAAATGCATGCCGAACAGAGTTACTAGGCATACGAAGTCCATTCGCGGTGTTTCGCATGCTGTTTTCTTCCGTTGAACAGTTTCGTACGCAAGCATCTTGCAGAACCCGTTGGGACCCGCCGTGGAGGAATGTTCCACAACGACTCGGACGGTTTTGAAATGCGTGCCAAAGCGACTACGGCGAACAAGAAGATCATTCGGGGTGTTTGGCACTCAGTTTCCTTCCGTCACCCGTTTGCGTGCTGGTGCAGCTGCAGTGCCCGTTGGGACCAGCCGTAGTGGAATGTGTCACACCGGCTGGGTCGGAACCGAAACTAAAGCTGAAAAGCACAAGCAAACTTCCTAGGTTCATTTGGGGTGTTTGGCACTCAGTTTGTTTTGCGCGTCGCTTTCGTTTGTACGCAGCGTACAGTAGCGTGCGAACCCGTCTTGGTGGAATATTTCGCGCCGACTCGGACGGATTCGAAATGCCTGCCAAAATGAGTTACGACACATGCGAAGTCCACTGGGCGTGCTTGCCGCTCGGTTTCATTTCTGCATCGTTTTCGTGCGGACGCTCCCTACAGTACTCGTTCGTGCATGGCGTGAAGGAATGTTTCACAGACACTCAGACGGATTCGTAATGCATGCCGAATGTGCTACGGCTATGTACGGCCCATTTGGCATGTTTGGAAGAAATCGTTTTCGTGCGGACGCTCCCTACAGTACTCGTTCGTGCACGGCGTGAAGGAATGTTTCATAGACACTCAGACGGATTCGTAATTCATGCCGAATGTGCTACGGCTATGTACGGCCCATTCGGCATGTTTGGAAGAACGTTTCGTTTCGTGCAATGCCCTGTTACGTATGTTGCTAATGGTAGCATTTTGGGTCCCCATTGGATGAATGTTTAACGCAGACTCGAGCGTACTCGAAATGCTTGCCGAAATGAGCTAGGGCACGTGTGAAGTCCATTCGGCGTGTTGGAGACTCAGTTTCGTTTCGGGCGTCGTTTTTCTAAGCACATAAGCATGCAAGCACCCATTGCGACCCATCGTGGAGGAATGTTTCACACTGACCCAGACAGATCAGAAATGAATTTTGGATGGGCTAAAATGCATATCAAGTCCATTCATGCTGTTCGGAAGAGAGTTCTTATTCGTGCATCGTCTTCATACGCATGCAAGTCAAAGTAACAGTTGGGACCCGTCACGGTGGAGGGCATGACTCAGACTCGGGTGGATTCGAAATGCATGCCGAAATGAGCTAGGGGGCATAGGAAGTCGATTCTGGTTGCTTGGCACCATTGTTCGATCCGTGCACCATTCCGACACGCTCGAAGCTTACAGTACCATTTATCGTGCAGGTCTCGCAACGATTCGGAGGGACCCAAAGTCGATGCTAATAGGAGCTAGCAAACAGATGAAGTCCATTTGGGGTGCTTGACACTCAGTTTCATTTCTTGCGTCATTTTCTAACGCATGCTGCTTGCTGTACGCAATGCGTCGGAAAGTTCCACACCGACTCGAAGAGATTCCAAATGCATGCGAACAGAGTTACTAGGCATACGTAAGTCCATTCGCAGTGTTTCGCATGCTGTTTTCTTCCGTTGAACAGTTTCAGACGCATAAGCATCTTGCAGAACCCGCTGGGACCCGCCGTGGAGGAATGTTCCTAGCGACTTCGGACTGACGGTTTTCAAATGCGTGCCAAAGCGACTACGGCGAACAAGAAGATCATTCGGGGTGTTTGGCACTCAGTTTCCTTCCGTCACCCGTTTGCGTGCTGGTGCAGTTGCAGTGCCCGTTGGGACCAGCCGTAGTGGAATGTGTCACACCGGCTGGGTCGGAACCGGAACTAAAGCTGAAAAGCACAACCGAACTTCCTAGGTTCATTCGGGGTGTTTGGCACTCAGTTTGTTTCGCGCGTCGCTTTCGTTTGTACGCAGCGTACAGTAGCGTCCGAACCCGTCTTGGTGGAATATTTCGCGCCGACTCGGACGGATTCGAAATGCCTGCCAAAATAAGTTACGACACATGCGAAGTGCACTGGGCGTGCTTGACGCTCGGTTTCATATCTGCATCGTTTTCGTGCGGACGCTCGCTACAGTACTCGTTCGTGCACGGCGTGAAGGAATGTTTCACAGACACTCAGACGGATTCGTAATTCATGCCGAATGTGCTACGGCTATGTACGGCCCATTCGGCATGTTTGGAAGAAAGTTTCGTTTCGTGCAATGCCCTGTTACGTATGTTGCTAATGGTACCATTTTGGGTCCCCTTTGGATGAATGTTTAACGCAGACTCGAGCGTACTCGAAATGCTTGCCGAAATGAGCTAGGGCACGTGTGAAGTCCATTCGGCGGGTTGGACACTCAGTTTCGTTTCGGGTGTTGTTTTTCTAAGCACATAAGCATGCAAGCACCAATTGCGACCCATCGTGGAGGAATGTTTCACACTGACCCAGACAGATCAGAAATGAATTTTGGATGGGCTAAAATGCATATCAAGTCCATTTGTGCTGTTCAGCAGAGAGTTCCTATTCGTGCATCGTCTTCATACGCATGCAGCTCAAAGTAACAGTTGGGACCCGTCGCGGTGGTGGACATGACTCAGACTCGGGTGGATTCGAAATGCATGCCGAAATGAGCTAGGGGCCATAGGAAGTCGATTCTGGTTGCTTGGCACCATTGTTCGATCCGTGCACCATTCCGGCACGCTCGAAGCTTACAGTACCATTTATCGTGCAGGTCTCGCAACGATTCGGAGGGACCCAATGTCGATGCTAAGAGGAGCTAGCAAACAGATGAAGTCCATTTGGGGTGCTTGAATCTCAGTTTCATTTCTTGCGTCATTTTCTAACGCATGCTGCTTGCTGTACGCGTTGCGTCGGAAAGTTCCACACCGACTCGAAGAGATTCCAAATGAATGCCGAACAGAGTTACTAGGCATACGAAGTCCATTCGCGGTGTTTCGCATGCTGTTTTCTTCCGTTGAACAGTTTCGTACGCAAGCATCTTGCAGAACCCGTTGGGACCCGGGCCAGGAGGAATGTTCCACAACGACTCGGACGGTTTTGAAATGCGTGCCAAAGCGACTACGGCGAACAAGAAGATCATTCGGGGTGTTTGGCACTCAGTTTCCTTCCGTCACCCGTTTGCGTGCTGGTGCAGCTGCAGTGCCCGTTGGGACCAGCCGTAGTGGAATGTGTCACACCGGCTGGGTCGGAACCGGAACTAAAGCTGAAAAGCACAAGCGAACTTCCTAGGTTCATTCGGGGTGTTTGGCACTCAGTTTGTTTCGCGCATCGCTTTCGTTTGTACGCAGCGTACAGTAGCGTGCGAACCCGTCTTGGTGGAATATTTCGCGCCGACTCGGACGGATTCGAAATGCCTGCCAAAATGAGTTACGACACATGCGAAGTCCACTGGGCGTGCTTGCCGCTCGGTTTCATTTCTGCATCGTTTTCGTGCGGACGCTCCCTACAGTACTCGTTCGTGCACGGCGTGAAGGAATGTTTCACAGACACTCAGACGGATTCGTAATGCATGCCGAATGTGCTACGGCTATGTACGGCCCATTCGGCATGTTTGGAAGAAATCGTTTTCGTGCGGACGCTCCCTACAGTACTCGTTCGTGCACGGCGTGAAGGAATGTTTCACAGACACTCAGACGGATTCGTAATTCATGCCGAATGTGCTACGGCTATGTACGGCCCATTCGGCATGTTTGGAAGAAAGTTTCGTTTCGTGCAACGCCCTGTTACGTATGTTGCTAACGGTACCATTTTGGGTCCCCTGTGGATGAATGTTTAACGCAGACTCGAGCGTACTCGAAATGCTTGCCGAAATGAGCTAGGGCACGTGCGAAGTCCATTCGGCGTGTTGGACACTCAGTTTCGTTTCGGGCGTCGTTTTTCTAAGCACATAAGCATGCAAGCACCCATTGCGACCCATCGTGGAGGAATGTTTCACACTGACCCAGACAGATCAGAAATGAATTTTGGATGGGCTAAAATGCATATCAAGTCCATTCGTGCTGTTCGGCAGAGAGTTCCTATTCGTGCATCGTCTTCATACGCATGCAGCTCAAAGTAACAGTTGGGACCCGTCGCGGTGGAGGGCATGACTCAGACTCGGGTGGAATCGAAATGCATGCCGAAATGAGCTAGGGGGCATAGGAAGTCGATTCTGGTTGCTTGGCACCATTGTTCGATCCGTGCACCATTCCGGCACGCTCGAAGCTTACAGTACCATTTATCGTGCAGGTCTCGCAACGATTCGGAGGGACCCAAAGTCGATGCTAATAGGAGCTAGCAAACAGATGAAGTCCATTTGGGGTGCTTGACACTCAGTTTCATTTCTTGCGTCATTTTCTAACGCATGCTGCTTGCTGTACGCGTTGCGTCGGAAAGTTCCACACCGACTCGAAGAGATTCCAAATGCATGCCGAACAGAGTTACTAGGCATACGAAGTCCATTCGCGGTGTTTCGCATGCTGTTTTCTTCCGTTGAACAGTTTCGTACGCAAGCATCTTACAGAACCCGTTGGGACCCGCCGTGGAGGAATGTTCCACAACGACTCGGACGGTTTTGAAATGCGTGCCGAAGTGACTACGGCGAACAAGAAGATCATTCGGGGTGTTTGGCACTCAGTTTCCTTCCGTCACCCGTTTGCGTGCTGGTGCAGCTGCAGTGCCCGTTGGGACCAGCCGTAGTGGAATGTGTCACACCGGCTGGGTCGGAACCGGAACTAAAGCTGAAAAGCACAAGCGAACTTCCTAGGTTCATTCGGGGTGTTTGGCACTCAGTTTGTTTCGCGCATCGCCTTCGTTTGTACGCAGCGTACAGTAGCGTGCGAACCCGTCTTGGTGGAATATTTCGCGCCGACTCGGACGGATTCGAAATGCCTGCCAAAATGAGTTACGACGCATGCGAAGTCCACTGGGCGTGCTTGCCGCTCGGTTTCATTTCTGCATCGTTGCGGCGGACGCTCCCTACAGTACTCGTTCGTGCACGGCGTGAAGGAATGTTTCACAGACACTCAGACGGATTCGTAATGCATGCCGAATGTGCTACGGCTATGTACGGCCCATTCGGCATGTTTGGAAGAAAGTTTCGTTTCGTGCAACGCCCTGTTACGTATGTTGCTAACGGTACCATTTTGGGTCCCCTGTGGATGAATGTTTAACGCAGACTCGAGCGTACTCGAAATGCTTGCCGAAATGAGCTAGGGCACGTGTGAAGTCCATTCGGCGTGTTGGACACTCAGTTTCGTTTCGGGCGTCGTTTTTGTAAGCACATAAGCATGCAAGCACCCATTGCGACCCATCGTGGAGGAATGTTTCACACTGACCCAGACAGATCAGAAATGAATTTTGGATGGGCTAAAATGCATATCAAGTCCATTCGTGCTGTTCGGCAGAGAGTTCCTATTCGTGCATCGTCTTCATACGCATGCAGCTCAAAGTAACAGTTGGGACCCGTCGCGGTGGAGGGCATGACTCAGACTCGGGTGGATTCGAAATGCTAGCCGAAATGAGCTAGGGGGCATAGGAAGTCGATTCTGGTTGCTTGGCACCATTGTTCGATCCGTGCACCATTCCGGCACGCTCGAAGCTTACAGTACCATTTATCGTGCAGGTCTCGCAACGATTCGGAGGGACCCAAAGTCGATGCTAATAGGAGCTAGTAAACAGATGAAGTCCATTTGGGGTGCTTGACACTCAATTTGATGAGGACATCACTACCATGCATACGGCCATGCCTACAAACCCAATTGAAGCCAACCATGTAATACAAGGGCCAATTACTCGAGCTCGCGCACGTCAATTCAATTATCAGGTGAATGCGTTCCTCGGGTTGCATACAAATAATTTAATGAATGGAATGCTATTTAATCCTTGTGATGATTTTATTGTCCTTAGTAACTAAGGAGAAGGACTCCCAAACGTCAAGCATGAAGCCAATTCTTCCGGTGCACAAGTTCAACTCGGATTCGGCCTCCGGGACAGCACCAACATCAAACGGCCATAACTTTAGACTCCAATGCTTGAAACAAGGAAATAAGTGCGTTAAGGAATACTATGAACGATTGCAAAATCATTTGTTGCGTTGTGGTTTAAATGAAGGTGAAGAAGCAACAGAGCTTAGGTTCATACGTGGACTTAATCAAGAAATTCAAGATGCTCTTATTGATGAAACATATAGTTCTCTTTCAGAATTGGTTGTATGTGCTTATAGAGTTGAAAATATGCTTGCTGAATCCTTGAAAGAATCATTAGCTTCATTTGAGGCGCCCATTGTTGCACCTTCTTTTGTAGCTAACATTTTGCAGAAAAGTGAGCACCATCGAGAGAATGATGTAGAAGAGCATATGGAGAAAGAAACGATCAGTACTACCCCATGTATATGTGAAGAGATAATAGTTGAAGAAACACCTACAACAGCTGATGAGAACTTACAAGGTAATGTAACAGGTATGGACTTTACACATGGAGAAGATAATTTTGAAAAGCAAAAACTATCCACAAATCATGCTATCGTAGAGCAACTAATAGTGGAACCAATTGCTGATTTTGCTTTGTTACAAGATGATTTGCTTGCTATTTCTTGTGATAAAGAAGAGTTGTGTGATAATACTTCACTTATATCCATGACACAACTAGCAAATGGACATGTCACCTTTGTTAACACACTAGACACTTATGCTGAAAATAAACATGTCATTCACATCACAAGTTTAAAATGATGAGTTGCAATTGATGTCTTCTTTATATACATTAGGCTACATTGAATTTGATGTTCCTTGTGATCTGAATTATTTAGAGGAGAGCCTTTTTGTACATTCTGATTTGTCATGGTTATCGCGAAATATCTTTTATGTTATTGGCAAAAATAGTGAGAAAGGAGAGTATAAAGCACATCGAGTTTACATTTGTTCAGATTTTAAACCTCCGTTTGCAATGCAACAATGTCATCAATTTAATAATTGCCATATCACTAATCATGTCAGACCAAGTACATTTGGTTCCATTCACAAGTCACATGATAGTTTTCAAGAAAGGGAGGACACGGTTGATAGAAATTCTCGATCCATTGATTTCATTGCAAATGTGCATATTGCTTTGTTTCCTGTCATTACTAACATTTTGCAGGACAATATGAAGGAGTCGAGGACGACTCCACTTCAAGAAAGGGAGGATGATGAGACCATGCTCATCATGGACAGAACTAACACTGCATACATATGGTCATCACCAAGTATTGCTACAGTTATATCAACTGCATGGTTTCATCGACCCCCACCTTGGCCAGGACCATTAAGTTGGCGACACTTCACAGCATCCTCTACTGTGATATAACTACTACGATGGCTCCATCTGCATGGCTTTATCGACCCCCACCTTGGCCATCCTTCTACATCTTCGTCGGTTCAAGGACCATTGACTCGAGCTCGATCCCGTCAAATGAATTATCAGATCTAAAGACAAACTTGGGAGAAGATGATGAACTTGAGTCGAGGACGACTCAAATGCAAGAAGGGGAGGATGATGAGGACATCACTACCATGCATACGGCCATGCCTACAAACCCAATTGAAGCCAACCATGTAATACAAGGGCCAATTACTCGAGCTCGCGCACGTCAATTCAATTATCAGGTGAATGCGTTCCTCGGGTTGCATACAAATAATTTAATGAATGGAATGCTATTTAATCCTTGTGATGATTTTATTGTCCTTAGGAACCAAGGAGAAGGACTCCCAAACGTCAAGCATGAAGCCAATTCTTCCGGTGCACAAGTTCAACTCGGATTCGGCCTCCGGGACAGCACCAACATCAAACGGCCATAACTTTTGATCCACAAGGGTGTTTGAGGTCTATGAGTACTGGTTTGAAAGGTTTCGACGTCCTCTTTCCAACGGATCCGGCCCCACCTCCAAATTCCTTATGAGTCAACAGGAATCTGCAAAACAAGTTCAACTCGGATTCGGCCTCCGGGACAGCACCAACTTAAAACGACCATAACTTTTGATCCACAAGGGTGTTTGAGGTCTATGAGTACTGGTTTGAAAGGTTTCGACGTCCTCTTTCCAACGGATCTGGCCCCATCTCCAAATTCCTTACGAGTCAACGGGAATCTGCAAAACAAGTTCGGTCATCTTTCCAAATCCGTGTCAAACTAGGACTAGGAGTCCTATTCGGCCATGGAAGTGTTTTGGACGCCCCAAGCCTGGTTTTGGCCTCCTACCTCCTATTTCTCCTATAAATAGCTAGGGAGTCCCCCAAAATAACTTGGGTTTTGGTTATTTGATAGTTTAGCCTTTTGCTACTATTTTGAGTCTTTTAGACGTGCTCAACGGCCGCCTAACAAGCTCCTTGTATCGAAACCCCAACTTTTCAATACTTCATCTATATTTGCAATTTTAGATTGCTTTTGCCTTGTTCTTGCTTGTTCTTCGATTGGTTGCAGGAATTGATCTTCGTGATCAGGTTGATCGTGCCCACGGCAAGGTCAATAACCCACTGGAGTTGGTTTAGCGATTGCTAAGGCGCATCGTCGTTGTACGTTGTAGTCGGATCGTCAAAGTCGTCTCCACCCAAATCGAAGGTTATCATTCTCATCGAAAGATCGGGACACCCAGTGTTACATCATAGTTTCATTTCTTGCGTCATTTTCTAACGCATGCTGCTTGCTGTACGCGTTGCGTCGGAAAGTTCCACACCGACTCGAAGAGATTCCAAATGCATGCCGAACAGAGTTACTAGGCATACGAAGTCCATTCGCGGTGTTTCGCATGCTGTTTTCTTCCGTTGAACAGTTTCGTACGCAAGCATCTTACAGAACCCGTTGGGACCCGCCGTGGAGGAATGTTCCACAACGGCTCGGACGGTTTTGTAATGCGTGCCAAAGTGACTACGGCGAACAAGAAGATCATTCGGGGTGTTTGGCACTCAGTTTCCTTCCGTCACCCGTTTGCGTGCTGGTGCAGCTGCAGTGCCCGTTGGGACCAGCCGTAGTGGAATGTGTCACACCGGCTGGGTCGGAACCGGAACTAAAGCTGAAAAGCACAAGCGAACTTCCTAGGTTCATTCGGGGTGTTTGGCACTCAGTTTGTTTCGCGCATCGCTTTCGTTTGTACGCAGCGTACAGTAGCGTGCGAACCCGTCTTGGTGGAATATTTCGCGCCGACTCGGACGGATTCGAAATGCCTGCCAAAATGAGTTACGACACATGCGAAGTCCACTGGGCGTGCTTGCCGCTCGGTTTCATTTCTGCATCGTTTTCGTGCGGACGCTCCCTACAGTACTCGTTCGTGCACGGCGTGAAGGAATGTTTCACAGACACTCAGACGGATTCGTAATGCATGCCGAATGTGCTACGGCTATGTACGGCCCATTCGGCATGTTTGGAAGAAAGTTTCGTTTCGTGCAACGCCCTGTTACGTATGTTGCTAACGGTACCATTTTGGGTCCCCTGTGGATGAATGTTTAACGCAGACTCGAGCGTACTCGAAATGCTTGCCGAAATGAGCTAGGGCACGTGTGAAGTCCATTCGGCGTGTTGGACACTCAGTTTTGTTTCGGGCATCGTTTTTGTAAGGACATAAGCATGCAAGCACCCATTGCGACCCATCGTGGAGGAATGTTTCACACTGACGCAGACAGATCAGAAATGAATTTTGGATGGGCTAAAATGCATATGAAGTCCATTAGTGCTGTTCGGCAGAGAGTTCCTATTCGTGCATCGTCTTCGTACGCATGCAGCTCAAAGTAACAGTTGGGACCCGTCGCGGTGGAGGGCATGACTCAGACTCGGGTGGATTCGAAATGCATGCCGAAATGAGCTAGGGGGCATAGGAAGTCGTTCTGGTTGCTTGGCACCATTGTTCGATCCGTGCACAATTCCGGCACGCTCGAAGCTTACAGTACCATTTATCGTTCAGGTCTCGCAACGATTCGGAGGGACCCAAAGTCGATGCTAATATGAGCTAGCAAACAGATGAAGTCCATTTGGGGTGCTTGACACTCAGTTTCATTTCTTGCGTCATTTTCTAACGCATGCTGCTTGCTGTACGCGTTGCGTCGCAAAGTTCCACACCGACTCGAAGAGATTCCAAATGCATGCCGAACAGAGTTACTAGGCATACGAAGTCCATTCGCGGTGTTTCACATGCTGTTTTCTTCCGTTGAACAGTTTCGTACGCAAGCATCTTACAGAACCCGTTGGGACCCGCCGTGGAGGAATGTTCCACAACGGCTCGGACGGTTTTGTAATGCGTGCCAAAGTGACTACGGCGAACAAGAAGATCATTCGGGGTGTTTGGCACTCAGTTTCCTTCCGTCACCCGTTTGCGTGCTGGTGCAGCTACAGTGCCCGTTGGGACCAGCCGTAGTGGAATGTGTCACACCGGCTGGGTCGGAACCGGAACTAAAGCTGAAAACCACAAGCGACCTTCCTAGGTTCATTCGGGGTGTTTGGCACTCAGTTTGTTTCGCTCATCGCTTTCTTTTGTACGCAGCGTACAGTAGCGTGCGAACCCATCTTGGTGGAATATTTCGCGCCGACTCGGACGGATTCGAAATTGTAGGATCGAAGTTTACGAATATAGCAATCAGAGGGGGGGTGAATGATTGAGCGGAAGCTAAAACCAAAATTTTGATCTATTAAAAACTTCACCCCAAAAGAAACCAAAAGATTGCCTCGAATTTGACAAAAACAGATTGACAGAGGCTTGATAAAATGAGAATTCCCGGAGATCCAACCGTCGAAACGATCTGAAATTTGGACACAAGAAACTAGATTCCAGTACAAAGCAAACCCAAAAAGAATTAGCTCGATCAGACTTATGAATCAAAAGTTATGAGCTTCACAAGCTTGCTGATCCAGAACTTGACGAGAATTGATCTAACGTAAACTTGAAAGTTTTAATAGAACCGACAAAAGTTTAATCAACTAGACTTTGAGGAACTCTAAATCAATACCCTAGAACGGTTTTTGATGGATCAAATCAAGATGAAACTCAACGATCAAAAAACCAATCTAGAATTAGAACAAGCATGCAAACAAAAACCAAAACAGAAAACACTGTAGCGACGTGGTTACTGTAGCACGCAAAAATCTTGGAAGAATTGATCTTTATTTCTTTTGTCTAAAATACTCTCATCAAAAGAGTACAAACTCTAAAACTCTTGATGCGCTCAGCTCTCCTTGGTGCACTTTCAACAGGAGACAACCCCTCCTATTTAAAGGACCAACCCAGAATACGATTCCTATTCCCTAGAAGGAATCCGTATCCAACACAACTCTACTTGGCCCAACCTGGCCGAGTACAACTCTTGCACGCGTATGGTAACCCTACCATACTCACGTGACTAACACTTTGCACGCGAATGACCTCCTGCCATTCTCACGTGACTAACACTTTGCACGCGAATGACCTCCTGCCATTCTCACGTGACTAACCATTCTTCATGTGCACCATTCCCTTAGCCCGAACGTCCCGCATGACATCCTTGACCACCAAGACCTCAGTTCCTCCTGAACCTAGTCCCGAACCTCAGTTCCTCCATGAACCTAGTTCCAGTCCCGTCATCGACCACATTCGTCTTCGAGCAATACCTGCACATGAACAAACCACAAAACAAATCCGAGCACAAGTCCACGACTTGACTCAAGGTCAATCCATGCAACTACTCACATGAGCATTGCATAAAGTCCACTTCAAAACACGCATCATGAAATCATCACAAATTTCATAATTTCAAATTCAAACCATTTCAATTTTGCTCAAAACCGCCAAAAGCATGTGTATGACAGACCAAAGTCTTTGGTCTGTCATACATGGGAAAATTGAGTTCGCTATCAACATGTGTATGACAGACCAAAGAGTTTGGTCTGTCATACATGGGCAAAATGAGTTCACTGAAAACATGTGTATGACAGACCAAAGAGTTTGGTCTGTCATACATGGGTAAAATGAAATCGCCCAAAGCATGTGTATGACAGACCAAAATCTTTGGTCTGTCATACATTGAAAAAACGAAGTCACCAAAAGCCTGTGTATGACAGACCAAAAAGTTTGGTCTGTCATACATGAGAAAATCGAGTTCGCCAAAAACCTGTGTATGGCAGACCAAAAACTTTGGTCTGTCATACATGGGAAAAATGCGATTTTTAGTTATTTGGTTCTGCGCAAAAGCAAGGTTTCTTTTTTAATGTTCGGATGTTTGGTCCAATACAGATTAATCCTAATCTTAACCAATTTCAGCACAAGATCAAACCAATTTTTCATCACATGATTCACAATCTCCCCCTTGATGAAAACATTGGCAACACCATTTAGACATGAACATTTGGCAATTTTTTTAAAAAGAACAGAGAACATAAAAACTCCCCTTTTGACAAAAATGTGTGTGGTTTGTGCAATGTGCCAAAAACAAAACTTCTCCCAGATTACTCAACAACCGAAAGATACTACTCCCTCTTTTTCAACTCTTCCCAAACTTCTCAAAAACTTCTCCCCCTTTGACAATGGATTCATCAAAACAACAAGAAAACATGTTCAAACTTTTTCTTGTATCAATGGTTTCGCAAACAGAAGCAAAGGAGGGCCAAGATACAAAGGATGAGCTCATTTGATCATATAACCTTATATATCACATAATATGCAAAATATATGATCTTAATGTGATGTTAACAAGTTAAGAAATGACATGCATCTCAACCTCAAATCTGTCAACTATAGCCAAGTACTAAGTAAGACCTTTAGTAGAAAAACAAGGACTCAAAAATTGAAGCAACTAACAAATCAGGGCGAGCAAGTGGTTTCAACTTCAATCTAGTAGACCAAGTTTAATCTTTTAAACAATAAACTGCATGTGGCATGCTTGAAGCATACTTCTTTTATTTCCTTGGAGTGGCATGCTTGAAGCATACATCTTGTCATTTGAGGGAATGGCATGCTTGAAGCATACATCTTATCTTTTAAGGAAAGCATGCCTGAAGCATACAACTTGAAGCTTTTTACTTTTAACAATCCTTTTTATTGATTTACTTTTTCTTTTCTTTTTCTTTGATTGTAAACATGCAAAAAGTGATTAAAAGGTCTTATGAAAGAGTAAAGCTGAAAACACACTTGCTTCATAGCCCAAATTTGTCAAGAGGATTCAATATCAAGCCTAGAAGAATGAGATATCACAGAGTATTTAGCTATAGGCAATCAGATCAGGGAATTCCGCAATGTCATTTTTAGTTCAAGTGAGACAATTTAGATTATCATATATTAGCTCAATTACATAGTATATAAAGAAATATGATAAAGTGAGCTCATCAAGTGAAAGAATTTGGCAAAGAAACTCCCCCTCAAAACAATCCCATTGGATGAACAATTCCAAGTTCTCCCCGAATAAAGGCAAAACGAGAAGAAGACAAAGGTTTTGTGAAAATGTCTGCCAATTGATGTTCAGTATCCACATGATGAAGCACAATGTTGCCTTTTTCAACATGATCTCTAAGAAAGTGAAATCTGATGTCAATATGTTTTGTTCTTGAATGTTGCACAGGGTTCTTAGCAATGCAAATTGCACTAGTGTTATCACACAGAAGAGGAACACTATCCAGAAAAACCCCATAATCTTTAAGTGTAGCTACTATCCAAAGAATTTGAGAACAACAACTAGCAGCAGCCACATATTCAGATTCAGCAGTTGATTGTGCAACAGAAGATTGCTTTCTAGATGACCATGCAATGAGAGAATTTCCCAAGAAGTGACATGAACCAGAAGTGCTTTTCCTATCAATTCTACATCCTCCAAAATCAGCATCAGAAAAAGATCTCAAACTAATGCATGAGGAAGCAGAAAGCCAAATGCCAAAATCTTGAGTTCCATGAAGATACCTGAAAATCCTTTTGACAGCTTGTCGATGTGAAGCACGTGGGGAAGCTTGAAAACGAGCACACAAGCACACAGCAAATTGTATATCCGGCCTTGATGCAGTGAGGTACAAAAGTGAACCTATCATGCTTCTATATTCCTTTTGATCAACCGGCTCACCATCTTCATCCGGATCAAGTGTGCAAGCGCTCTCCATGGGTGTCATGATCGGTTTGCTGTTTTCCATCCCAAATCTATGCAACAAGTCTTTTGTGTATTTGCTTTGATGTACAAAAGTACCATCCTTCGTTTGCTTGATTTGAAATCCCAAAAAGTATGTCAACTCACCCATCATACTCATCTCAAACTCCTTCCTCATTGTTTCTGAAAACTCAGACACTAAAACATGAGATGAACCACCAAAGATAATATCATCAACATAAATCTGAACGAATAGTTGATCATTGCCTTGCTTGAGTAAAAAGAGAGTTTTGTCAACCTTTCCCATTAAAAAACCTTTTTCAAGTAAAAAGGTTTTTAGCCTATCATACCATGCTCTAGGGGCTTGTTTCAAACCATACAAAGCTTTTGATAGTTTGAACACATGATTTGGAAACTTTGGATTTTCAAAACCAGGTGGTTGCTTGACAAAAACCTCCTCATTTATGTAGCCATTAAGAAAAGCACTTTTCACATCCATTTGATACAATTTGAAACCTTTGGATGCAGCAAAAGCTAAAAGGATTCTAATGGCTTCAATTCTAGCAACAGGAGCAAAGGTTTCATCAAAATCTAAGCCTTCAATTTGAGTGTAACCTTGAGCAACCAATCTAGCCTTGTTTCTAACAACAACACCATCCTCACTTTGTTTATTTTTGAAAACCCATCTAGTTCCAATAACATTAAAATCAGGAGGTGGTGAGACAAGTTTCCAAACTTTATTTCGTTCAAAATTCTCTAATTCTTCATGCATGGCATTGATCCAAGATTCGTCAGATAATGCATGAGATATATCTTTGGGTTCAAAGGAAGCAACTAAAGCAGAATGAGTATGAGTGTCAGAATGAATAAACCTGGATCGAGTGACTCTCTCATTTAGGTCTCCAATCATTTGTTCAGATGGATGCATTTTTTGAATGTGCAAGGGAGCATTGACTTTTGAGACTTCTCCTTCTCCTTCTTCATTTTCAGCATGTACAGATGATGTTGTAGCTTGAGGATGGTTAGCTGTAGGTGATGTAGTAGTAGGTGCCAAAGGTGCTACAGCTTGTTGTGCATTAGGAAGAGTCAAGACCTCATCTTCATCATCATCATTATCTTCAAAAATTTTCTCCCCCTGAACATATGCGTCTGTACCTGCATCACTTGGACTAGTGCCTGGACTAGCCTCATCAAAAGTAACTTCACAAGTTTCCACAATTTTGTTAGTCTCCAAAACAAGCACACGATAGCCACGAGTATGAGCAGGATATCCAAGAAAAATGCCATCAGTTGATCTAGCTTCAAATTTATCAAGATTTCCAGATTTCAAGACAAAACATTTGCATCCAAAAACCCTAAAGTGAGAAACAGTAGGCCTGTGTCCAAACCGAAGCTCATATGGAGTCTTACCCAATTTTGATCTCAAAAACACACGGTTTGAAACATAACATGCAGTTGAAATCGCTTCAGCCCAAAAGTTTCTAGGAGTGTGATGTTCATCTAACATGGTTCTAGCCATCTCAACCAATGTTCTGTTTTTCCTTTCAACTACACCATTCTGTTGAGGCACTCTAGGTGATGAAAATTGATGATCAATTCCTTTTTCAGTACAAAAGTGATTAAAAGAAGCATTTTTGAATTCAGTTCCATTATCACTTCTAATAGCTTTGAGAGCTCCTGGATGATCAATAGAAAGCCTAAGAACAAGACTTCTAAAATGACTAAAAGCCTCATCCTTAGATGCCATAAAGTATACCCAAGAGTATCTAGAAAAATCATCAACAATCACAAGCACATACCATTTGCCTCCAAAGGATTGAACTCGAGATGGTCCAACTGTATCAAGATGTAGAAGCTGTCCTGGAGCGTTTGTCATCACCATGGTAAGAGGTGGATGTGAACCTGCAATCATCTTATCATGTCTACAAGAGGAACATACTAAATTGCTATCACCCTTAAGCTTAGGCAAGCCACGTATGAGATCTAAACTGCTTACACGAGTAAGATGATCAAAACCAACATGACCAAGTCTACGATGCCAAAAGAATAAATCTTTAGAAACATTGGCAATTAGACACCTATGTTTAGAAGAAGGTGATGCATCAAAATCAGCTTTAAAAACTCTTCCAAAACGAGAAATCTTGAACACAAGATCACCTGAAGCATCTAGCACTTTGCATTCATTTTTCTTAAAGCTTATCTCAAGATCTTCATCAAGCATTTGTGAGACAGAAAGCAAGTTATATTTCAAGTTTTCAACAAGAGCCACATCCTTGAACATAAACTTGTCACTTACCTTTACTGTACCTTTTGCCACAACAGAAGAGGAAGAGGCATCTCCAAAAGTAACACTTTCAGCACGAGATGCACGAGTGAGGGAGGAGAACCAATTCTTATCACCGGACATGTGGCGTGAGCATCCGGAATCCACTAACCATATGTTCTCCTTCCTTGCGCGAGAAGCCTACATAGCAACAAAACATGTCGAGGTCTCAGTACTGGGGTTAGGAATGAGATTTTTGGGAATCCAGTACTGAGACACACGACGCACAACAGTAGGCACAACACGAGAATTTTTATGCACAAAATCAGCTTTTCCTTTTCTCATGTTTATAGGAACAGAAGGTGTTTTCAACACTCTAGGCGCATAGTGAGAAGCAAAGTGTGCTCTTCTGAAGTTAGACCTAGCCTTAGTCATTTCTTTCCTTTGCTGTCTGGCTAGTCTAAAGCAAAAATCTACTAGATGTCCATCTCTACCACAATGAGTGCAAGTGTACTTAGCATGAAGTTTGGCTTTAACAGTAGAAGCACATTTTGCATTCATCATAGTAGAAGAAAGAAAACCAGCAGATTTAAAAGCAATTTTCTTAGGCTCATTAGATAACTCAATTTTGCAAGGAGCCTGAACAACAGTGCGAGGTTTAGTTTCAAATGAAGCATGAAGATCAAAGCCTAAACCTCTCTTGTTTGAGCTAACCTTAGATTGATCCAAAATCATGTTCAATTTTTTCTTGCCATTAGTGAATCGTTCCAAAGAGTTTTGCAGGTAATCAACTTTCTTAGCAAGAATTAAACAATTATTGCAGGGATCATCCACTTTTCCTTTTTGCTTGCGACAAGTTGAGCATGAAAGAATTTCATGTGAAAGCAGATTATCAGTCAATTGAAAAACCCTAGCATTTGCATCTTTCAATTTTAATTCAAGAGTTGAGCATTTAGAACAAGAAGTTGAACTATGCAAATCATCAGTGGAACAGCTAGCATGTACAACATGTTTCTCATTTTTCTCATTTAGATGCAACAAAAGAGCATGTTCTTTCCTAAGCAAGGTGAGCTCATTGTAAATTAAGTCACATGATTTGCAAGTATCATCACTAGGAATCAAGGTCTTAAGTCTAGCAATTTCAGCATTCAATGATTCAATAATGAAATCATGTTTCTTAATTTTCTTATCACGTTTGTCAAGCAATTTTTCCAAGACGAGCAACAGCAATAGCTAATTCATCATAAGAGGGATCTACCTCATTGAAGTCGCTGTTGTGGCCGTCCTCGGTGAAGCTATCCTTGCTGCTTGCCATGAGACACAATCCCATCAAATCATGCTTGCTTGGAGTTGCATCATCTTCGCTGCTCTCCAAGTCCACATCGCTCAAATTGACTTGTTCAAGAGCGGAAAGAACTCGGTGAACCACCTTGCGGTTGATGAAGCTCTTCTTCTTCCTATCATTTGACGAGAACCTTTTCTTCTCATTCCTTCTGTCGTTGTCCTTCTCCTCCTTTGATGTTTTTCCTGCAAGCTTAGGACAATTTGTGCGAATATGGTTGAGGTCACCACACTCATAGCATCTTGGAGGACCACCTCTCTTTCTCATTCTCACATTCTGCAAAGCTTTGTTAAAGCGAGAAGAGAGTAGTGCCAGATCTTCTTCAGGAAACTCTTCAAGTTGCTCATCTGTTAAAGAAGACATGGAAGACAAGGCAAAGCTAGAAGAAGAATTTGCATTTGACATGTTAGGGTTAGAGATCAAAGCAATTGATTTAATGTTACCCTTCCTGGCAAGAACATCCAACTCATGAGTTTTCAACTTAGAATAAAGAACATCTAAAGTAAGTGTACTCATGGTAGTAGATTCTTGTATAGATGTTACTTTCATCTCCCACACCGACATGTCCAAAGCACTAAGCAATTGTCTAGCATTAGCAGCATCAGTGTAGCTAACTCCAACAGCACGTAGATTGCTAAGAATTTTATTGAAACGTGCAAAGAAGTCATCTACAGATTCACTAGGTTTCATCTCAAAACGCATGTATTCTTTTTTGTAAATATCTTGGCGAATCTCTTTGACAGTGTTAGAACCCTCATGGTAATCACAAAGAGATTTCCATACCTCATATGCGGATCGAAGATGAACCACGCGGTCGAAGTCACTCCTTCCCAATCCTTGGATGATCAAGTTGCGTGCCTTGCTGTTTGCTTCAACATGTGCGCGATTGGCGTCATTGACGTTGTCGTTTGCAGGAACTTCGTATGGCTTGTATACCTTCTCCCAAATTGTGAAGCCTTGTGCTTGGATGAATGCCTCCATCTTGGCCTTCCAAAACTGAAAATCAACACCATCGAACACACAAGGTTTTGTCGAATAACGATCCATTAATCTAATCACCGGTTAAGATAGATTAGAAAAACCTAGCTCTGATACCACTTGTAGGATCGAAGTTTACGAATATAGCAATCAGAGGGGGGGTGAATGATTGAGCGGAAGCTAAAACCAAAATTTTGATCTATTAAAAACTTCACCCCAAAAGAAACCAAAAGATTGCCTCGGATTTGACAAAAACAGATTGACAGAGGCTTGATAAAATGAGAATTCCCGGAGATCCAACCGTCGAAATGATCTAAAATTTGGACACAAGAAACTAGATTCTAATACGAAGCAAACCGAAAAAGAATCAGCTCGATCGGACTTATGAATCAAAAGTTATGAGCTTCACAAGCTTGCTGATCCAGAACTTGACGAGAATTGATCTAACGTAAACTTGAAAGTTTTAATAGAACCGACAAAAGTTTAATCAACTAGACTTTGAGGAACTCTAAATCAATACCCTAGAACGGTTTTTGAAGGATCAAATCAAGATGAAACTCAACGATCAAAAAACCAATCTAGAATTAGAACAAGCATGCAAACAAAAACAAAAACAGAAAACACTGTAGCGACGTGGTTACTGTAGCACGCAAAAATCTTGGAAGAATTGATATTTATTTCTTTTGTCTAAAATACTCTCATCAAAAGAGTACAAACTCTAAAACTCTTGATGCGCTCAGCTCTCCTTTGATGAGGACATCACTACCATGGATACGGCCATACTTACAAACCCAATGGAAACCAACAATGTCATACAAGGGCCAATTACTCGAGCTCGGGCACGACAATTCAATTACCAGGTGAATGCGTTCCTCGGGTTGCATACAGATAATTTTATGAATGGAATGCTATTTAATCCTCGTGATGATTTTATTGTCCTTAGGAACCATGGAGAAGGACTCCCAAACGTCAAGCATGAAGCCAATTCTTCCGGTGCACAAGTTCAACTCGGATTCGGCCTCCGGGACAGCACCAACTTCAAACGACCATAACTTTTGATCCACAAGGGTGTTTGAGGTCTATGAGTACTGGTTGGAAAGGTTTCGACGTCCTCTTTCCAACGGATCTGGCCCCATCTCCAAATTCCTAACGAGTCAACGGGAATCTGCAAAACAATTGGCGTCACTTTTCCAAATCGAGAAGACGTGGGCTTTGGGCCTTGTAATAGAGTTGTAGTTGGTATCCTTCTGCTTTGGACGTGTTTCCCACGCCCCTACCTCTTATAAATAGCCAGACATCGGCTCCTTAGGGTTTTGGGTTTTATTTGATTAGTTTAGCCAAGTGCAAACTTGATCCTGCGAGTTGTGCTGGACAGCCACCTTGTCAAGATCGTCAATAAGACTCCACTTTGTTTCGCTTCCAGTTTTATCCGCAATTTCAGATTGCTTATCCTATTGTTCTTGCTTGTTCTTCGGTTGCTTGCAGGAATCGAACCTCGTGTTCAGGTTGATCGTGCCTACGGGAAGATCAATAACCCGCTGGAGTTGGTTTAGCGATTGCTAAGGCGCATCGTCGTCGTACGGTGTAGTCGGATCGTCAAAGTCGACTCTAACAAATCGATCGTGTGTTTCTCATCGAAAGATCGGGACACCCATAGTGCCATCACGGCGCCATCAAGTGGTATCAGAGCAAACCAGGTTGCTCGGTGAGAATTCTTTACCCTAGATTAGTAGATTGATATCTTTCCTATAGTCCAGAGAAACGCCATCAGATTGGATCTCCCCATACCAAAACAATTTGAACCTCGCATTTTCCTTTCCAGTGCACTGCGTTATTGAATTTTTGGTTGCATCGTCGTGTCGAGTTGCTGAATTCTAGTCTAGTTGGAGTCCAGGTCAGAAAGCGGTTTCGAGTTGTATTCGGTTTCGAGTTGTGTTCCGTTTCGGTCCCGAACTGTTTAAAAAAAAAAAAAAAAAAAGAAGAAAAGGTGTTCGGACCGAAGTTTTCTTTTCGTCTACTTGGTCGCCGCTTGACTGATCGTCTACTTGGTCGTCCGACCAGCTGCCCTCCTGTTAGCCGATCGTCGCTATCCCCGATCGTCGCTTCCCGATCTGGTCGCCCGACTGGTCGCCACTGTTAGCCGATCGGTTGCCTCCCGATCGTCGCTTCCGACCGGTCGCTCCCGACCGTCGCCTCGACCGACGCCCACCGATCGTCGCTTCCACTGTTAGTCGATCGTCGCTGCCTGATCGTCGCCCACCTGGTCGCCATCGTCGCTCGATCCGGGTCGGGCGCCGATCGATCGCCCACCTGGCCGCCTCGATCGTCACACGATCGGGTCTTCCTTTGCATAGCACTTGAAAGAAAAGCAGTCGGATCGTTCCGCAAAAAAAAAAAAAAAAAAAAAAAAAAAAGTCCGAACAGATCCGAAAATTTTTATGTGCCAAACCTATTTGCACAAGATCACCAGTCTTTTGAGATAGTTCCCTTCTTTCGCGAATTTTTTTCGCGCTGTTTTTTTTATCTCACGCTGAACTGCACGGCCGCCGACTACGCTTTTGAGTCACAGTCCTTGCTAGCCTCGAGTCAGCAACTAGTGACTAGACGTTGAACAATTCTTCAATTTTGCATTCACTGATTGGATTATTGCTAACCTTTTGCTACTAAATTAAGCCTGTCCAAGCTCCACTTTCTACCCGTACAGGCGTTCGATCCCTTGGCAATCGCTCTACACAAACTTCGGAGAACCTTTGACAACGCCAACGGCCGACAACGCCTGCTGCATTGTAAGAACTTGTAAGAACTTGGGTCATAGGCTTGAGTGCTTGAGAGACTTGCCACCTAGTAGTCGATAGGAACATTATACTTGTGGTTTTTGTTTCCTTGTCATCAACTAACCATGTCAGGTGACGAGAGTTCACTTCATCACTCTCCACGAACCAAGGGCATCATTACTCACTTCCAAAAGATGACGAGGGAAACCACCGATGGTCTTAGCGAGGATGTACGGCTCACTAATGAGCGTATGTCAATGCAGGAAGACCGTCTCAGATCCATCGAGGCCGCACAAGGGATTGCTAACACTACTCTTGCTACTATTTTGGCTAGACTTGATACTTTTGCAGCTGCTGCATCTGGTGCTTCCAATCCACCTCCCCGTCGTCCAAGCAACAATTCAGCTCCACAGGAGGCCCTCAACAGATTTAGAAGAACAGAACGTAAGAGCACGAATATGATGACACCACTGATGTGGAGGAGGCCAACCCCATCCATTACGATAATGATCGTAACCATCAACGGCTACGCTTCAATCAGCAAGGTATGCGACGTGATCCTCCACGACCAAGGGAACGAGAACGAGATGATGTTTTCCCTAAGGTAAATTTCAATATGCCACCTTTGAAGGTAAATATGACCCTGATGGTTACCTTAGTTGGGAATTACTTGTGGATCAAAAATTTGCGTGCCATGATTTCCCTGAGAATAGAAGAGTTAGGGCTGCCACAAGTGAGTTCACTGATTTTGCTTCTGTTTGGTGGAGAGAACATTGCCGTGCTCATCCAAATAATATACCCACCACTTGGGAAGCCTTGAAATTGCTAATGAGGCATAGATTTGTTCCTTCATACTATGCTAGAGATTTATTGAATAAATTGCAGCGCCTACAGCAAGGTAATAATTCGGTGGAAGAATATTACCAAGAATTGCAAATTGGCATGTTGCGTTGTGGATTAATTGAGAATGAGGAAGCTTCTATGGATCAAGTTTCTTAGGTGGTTTAACTCGAGAAATCCAGGATATTCTAGACTATAAGGATTATAATTCGATGACTCGGTTGTTCCATCTTGCTTGCAAAGCTGAACGTGAAGTGCAGGGTCGTCAATCGAGGGCCAAGACTAACTTTTCTGCAGGTCGAACTACTTCGTGGACACCGCGCACCCCTGCTGCCCCTGCTGGTCGTACTACCACGCCGACCTCTTCCATCAACAGAACGGCGTCCACCACCGCAAATTCGGCACCACGACCAACGCCGACTAAAAGTGCCACACAAGCTACTACAAATAGTTCGCCGTCGCTTGGTCGCATCAACGGACGCACTAAAGATGTTCAGTGCCATCGCTGCAAGGGTTTCGGACACATGATGAAGGAGTGTCCGAACAAGCGTGTGTTAATAATCCGTGAAGACGGCGAGTATGACTCAGCAAGTGATCTGGATGAAGAAACATATGCTTTGCTCGCTGAACATGAAGACGGCGATCCAAATGCCGAGCACGACGAGGTGCACGTGAGCGCTGGTGATGCTGACCAATATTTGAGTATTATTGCACAACGTGTGCTTAGTGCTCAGATTGCTCGCGCTGATCCAAATCAACGCCACAACTTGTTTTACACAAAAGGCGTCATCAAGGAGCGATCCATTCGAATAATCATTGATGGGGGGAGTTGCAATAATCTAGCCAGCATGGACATGGTGGAGAAGCTAGCACTCTCCACTAGACCACACCCTCAGCCCTACCACATTCAATGGTTCAACAACAGCGGCAAACTCAAGGTAACTCGCATGGTAAGAGTACATTTCGCTTTAGGTTCCTATCATGATTATGTTGATTGCGATGTCGCACTCTATGCAAGCATGTTCTATGTTATTAGGTAGACCGTGGCAATATGATAAGGATTGCTTACATCATGGTAGAACAAATCAATACTCTTTTGTGCATAAAGAAAAGAAAATTGTGCTACACCCAATGTCGCCTGATGCCATTGTAAAGGATGAAATCGCTAGATCTAGCAAAGAGAAAACTCGAGAGAATTCTAAGAGTGAAAATCAGATTGTCACCAAAGGACTTGAACAACATAAACAGAAAGAATCTAACCTTGATTATGCTAAGCCGAATGAGATTAAATTGAAAGGTGCTTGTTTTCTTGCAACAAAATCTGATTTGAATGAGTTGGCTGTTTGTAGGTCTACATGCTATGCTTTGGTCTGCAAAGAAACTTTGTTTTCTCTAGAGGAGATGTCCCTCTCTTTGCCTCCTGTTGTCACTAACCTTTTGCAGGAATACACTGACATCTTTCCAAAGGACATCCCCTCAGGGCTGCCGCCAATTAGAGGGATTGAGCATCAAATTGATCTCATTCCAGGGGCATCCTTGCCCAACCGAGCACCTTACAGAACCAACCCTGAAGAGACACAAGAGATACAACGCCAAGTTCACGAATTGCTTGATAAAGGGTACGTACGTGAATCTCTTAGTCCTTGTGCTGTACCAGTCATTTTAGTACCTAAGAAAGATGGAACATGGCGCATGTGTGTGGATTGTAGAGCAATTAATAATATCACCATTAGATATCGCCATCCTATTCCTCGGTTAGACGATATGCTTGATGAACTAAGTGGCTCTACTATGTTCTCTAAAGTGGATTTGCGTAGTGGGTATCACCAGATTCGCATGAAGTTAGGAGATGAATGGAAAACAGCATTTAAAACTAAGTTCGGGTTATATGAGTGGTTAGTAATGCCTTTCGGATTGACTAATGCTCCTAGCACATTTATGAGACTGATGAACGAGGTTTTACGTGTTTTCATTGGAAAGTTTGTGGTAGTTTACTTTGATGATATCTTGATCTACAGCAAATCCTTAGAAGACCATCTTGGACATTTACGTGCTGTTTTTAATGCTTTACGCGATGCACGCTTATTTGGTAACCTTGAGAAGTGCATCTTTTGCACGGATCGAGTATCTTTTCTTGGCTATGTGGTTACTCCACAGGGAATTGAAGTTGACCAAGCCAAGGTTGAAGCAATACAGAGTTGGCCGACTCCTAACACGGTCACACAGGTGCGAAGTTTTCTAGGACTTGCTGGATTCTATCGTCGTTTTGTGAAGGACTTCAGCACCATCGCTGCACCCATGAATGAGCTCACCAAGAAAGGTGTACCTTTTGTTTGGGGCAAGTCACAGGAAGAGGCCTTCAACATTCTGAAAGCTAAGTTAACCCATGCACCCTTACTCCAGCTTCCAGACTTTTCTAAGACTTTTGAACTAGAATGTGATGCTAGTGGAATTGGTTTGGGTGGTGTTCTATTACAAGAAGGAAAACCTGTTGCTTATTTTAGTGAGAAATTGAGTGGACCAAGTTTGAATTATTCTACTTATGATAAGGAGTTATATGCGCTAGTTCGAACTTTAGAAACATGGCAACATTATTTATGGCCCAAGGAATTTGTTATACATTCGGATCATGAATCGTTAAAACATATTAGAAGTCAAGCTAAACTGAACCGTAGACATGCAAAGTGGGTTGAATTCATTGAGTCATTTCCTTATGTCATCAAACACAAACAGGGAAAGGATAATGTCATTGCTGATGCCTTGTCTAGGAGATATACCATGCTCTCACAACTTGACTTCAAAATTTTTGGTTTGGAAACGATTAAAGAGCAATATGTGCATGATGATGATTTTAAAAATGTGTTGCTCAATTGTAAAGAGGGAAAAACTTGGAACAAATTTGTCCTCAATAATGGGTTTGTGTTTAGAGCAAACAAACTATGTATTCCAGCTAGTTCTGTTCGTTTGTTATTGCTACAGGAAGCGCATGGAGGAGGATTGATGGGACACTTTGGTGTGAAAAGGACGGAGGACATACTCGCTAGCCATTTCTTTTGGCCCAGGATGAGACGAGACGTGGAACGTTTCATCGCTCGCTGCTCTACATGTCAAAAAGCTAAGTCACGACTTAATCCACATGGTTTATACATGCCTCTGCCTGTTCCTAGCGTACCTTGGGAAGATATTTCTATGGACTTTGTTTTAGGACTCCCTAGAACAAAGAAGGGAGGGATAGTATTTTTGTCGTTGTGGATAGATTTTCTAAAATGGCACACTTCATACCTTGTCACAAAAGCGATGACGCTACCAACATTGCTGACTTATTCTTTCGTGAAATTGTTCGCTTACATGGTGTGCCTAACACAATAGTTTCAGATCGTGACACTAAATTCTTAAGCCACTTTTGGAGAACTTTGTGGGCTAAATTGGGGACTAAACTTTTATTTTCTACTACTTGTCATCCCCAAACTGATGGACAAACTGAAGTCGTTAATCGAACTTTATCTACTATGCTTAGGGCTGTTTTGAAAAAGAACATTAAATTGTGGGAAGAATGTTTGCCTCATATTGAGTTTGCTTATAATCGGTCTATGCATTCTACTACTAAGATGTGCCCTTTTGAGATTGTATATGGATTTGTACCTCATGCTCCAATTGATTTGTTACCTCTACCATATTCGGAGAAATTGAATCTTGATGCTAAACAACGTGCTGATTTGATTATGAAAATGCATGAGACAACTAAAGAAAACATAGAACGCATGAATGCTAAATATAAACTTGCTGGTAGTAAGGGAAGGAAACATGTAACTTTTGAACCAGGAGATTTAGTTTGGTTGCATTTGCGAAAAGATCGATTCCCAGAATTAAGAAAATCTAAGTTGATGCCGCGAGCTGATGGTCCTTTCAAAGTATTGGCAAAGATTAATGATAATGCATACAAGCTTGAATTGCCTGCAGATTTTGGGGTTAGTCCCACATTCAACATTGCCGATTTGAAACCATACTTGGGAGAGGATGATGAACTTGAGTCGAGGACGACTCAAATGCAAGAAGGGGAGGATGATGAGGACATCACTACCATGGATACGGCCATACTTACAAACCCAATGGAAACCAACAATGTCATACAAGGGCCAATTACTCGAGCTCGGGCACGACAATTCAATTACCAGGTGGATCGTTCCTCGGGTTGCATACAGATAATTTTATGAATGGAATGCTATTTAATCCTCGTGATGTTTTTATTGTCCTTAGGACCCATGGAGACGGACTCCCACACGTCAAGCATGAAGCCAATTCTGCCGTTGCACAAGTTCAACTCGGATTCGGCCTCCGGGACAGCACCAACTTCAAACGACCATAACTTTTGATCCACAAGGGTGTTTGAGGTCTATGAGTACTGGTTGGAAAGGTTTCGACGTCCTCTTTCCAACGGATCTGGCCCCATCTCCAAATTCCTAACGAGTCAACGGGAATCTGCAAAACAATTGGCGTCACTTTTCCAAATCGAGAAGACGTGGGCTTTGGGCCTTGTAATAGAGTTGTAGTTGGTATCCTTCTGCTTTGGACGTGTTTCCCACGCCCCTACCTCTTATAAATAGCCAGACATCGGCTCCTTAGGGTTTTGGGTTTTATTTGATTAGTTTAGCCAAGTGCAAACTTGATCCTGCGAGTTGTGCTGGACAGCCACCTTGTCAAGATCGTCAATAAGACTCCACTTTGTTTCGCTTCCAGTTTTATCCGCAATTTCAGATTGCTTATCCTATTGTTCTTGCTTGTTATTCGGTTGCTTGCAGGAATCGAACCTCGTGTTCAGGTTGATCGTGCCTACGGCAAGATCAATAACCCGCTGGAGTTGGTTTAGCGATTGCTAAGGCGCATCGTCGTCGTACGGTGTAGTCGGATCGTCAAAGTCGACTCTAACAAATCGATCGTGTGTTTCTCATCGAAAGATCGGGACACCCATAGTGCCATCACGGCGCCATCATCCTTGGTGCACTTTCAACAAGAGACATCCCCTCCTATTTAAAGGACCAACCCAGAATACGATTCCTATTCCCTAGAAGGAATCCGTATCCAACACAACTCTACTTGGCCCAACCTGGCCGAGTACAACTCTTGCACGCGTATGGTAACCCTACCATACTCACGTGACTAACACTTTGCACGCGAATGACCTCCTGCCATTCTCACGTGACTAACACTTTGCACGCGAATGACCTCCTGCCATTCTCACGTGACTAACCATTCTTCATGTGCACCATTCCCTTAGCCCGAACGTCCCGCATGACATCCTTGACCACCAAGACCTCAGTTCCTCCTGAACCTAGTCCCGAACCTCAGTTCCTCCATGAACCTAGTTCCAGTCCTGTCATCGACCACATTCGTCTTCGAGCAATACCTGCACATGAACAAACCACAAAACAAATCCGAGCACAAGTCCACGACTTGACTCAAGGTCAATCCATGCAACTACTCACATGAGCATTGCATAAAGTCCACTTCAAAACACGCATCATGAAATCATCACAAATTTCATAATTTCAAATTCAAACTATTTCAATTTTGCTCAAAACCGCCAAAAGCATGTGTATGACAGACCAAAGTCTTTGGTCTGTCATACATGGGAAAATTGAGTTCGCTATCAACATGTGTATGACAGACCAAAGAGTTTGGTCTGTCATACATGGGCAAAATGAGTTCACTGAAAACATGTGTATGACAGACCAAAGAGTTTGGTCTGTCATACATGGGTAAAATGAAATCGCCCAAAGCATGTGTATGACAGACCAAAATCTTTGGTCTGTCATACATTGAAAAAACGAAGTCACCAAAAGACTGTGTATGACAGACCAAAAAGTTTGGTCTGTCATACATGAGAAAATCGAGTTCGCCAAAAACCTGTGTATGGCAGACCAAAAACTTTGGTCTGTCATACATGGGAAAAATGTGATTTTTAGTTATTTGGTTCTGCGCAAAAGCAAGGTTTCTTTTTTAATGTTCGGATGTTTGGTCCAATACAGATTAATCCTAATCTTCACCAATTTCAGCACAAGATCAAACCAATTTTTCATCACATGATTCACAGAAATGCCTGCCAAAATGAGTTACAACACATGCGAAGTCCACTGGGCGTGCTTGCCGCTCAGTTTCATTTCTTCATCGTTTTCGTGCGGACGCTCCCTACAGTACTCGTTCGTGCACGGTGTGAAGGAATGTTTCACAGACACTCAGACGGATTTGTAATGCATGCCGAATGTGCTACGGCTATATACGGCCCATTCGGCATGTTTGGAAGAAAGTTTCGTTTCTTGCAACGCCCTGTTACGTATGTTGCTAACGGTACCATTTTGGGTCCCCTGTGGATGAATGTTTAACGCAGACTCGAGCGTACTCAAAATGCTTGCCGAAATGAGCTAGGGCACGTGTGAAGTCCATTCGGCGTGTTGGACTGTAACACCCCTTAAAACTAAACTATAGAACAAGGAAATTTCGACAGCATCTCCCCTAAAAATAGGACATTACGGAAGCATTTCATGATAAGCAATTCAAACAGGAATATAAGCAATTCAACAATACTAGCGACAACAAGTCTAAACCAACCATAAGCAAGAATAAGTTTAGTCATAACAACAAATAGTCTAAGTGTAAATAAAATTCAGCAAGCTAATGTATTAAATAAACACTAGTTCATGGGAGTTGTGAAGACATTCGAAGGTTTATTGTGTTGCTAGCCCACCCCTCATGCTTATGTCTCTTGCACGCTACCTGAAAACAACAAAACACAAGCAGTGAGATTGGGTAATCTCAGCAAGCGGAACAATTAACACATAATCACATCCACCAAGAATTTAACACACCACATGCTTTACATTCAACACCACAACATCGACTACCACAACCTCAGTAAAATGCTCATGCTTGTGCATATGCTTATGCCATGATCCTCTTCACCGTGCCCTTTCTCAGGAACACACGGTGTTGTATCGCACGGTCTTGATGCGACGCTGGGCGTCGACAAACTTCCAATGCATGATTATGCAGTTAATGCTTCATGCATGAATTCATTCATAATTTTCCACATTGAGTCCACATATTTGCATGCCATCATATAACATGGATAGAAAACAAATAACGTTGAGATGAACTATTTAGACAATTCAACCAATAGGCAACATCATTCTTCTCTTTACTCATGGTTCAAAGCCAAAGCACATCAACACATTGCTAATCTAATTATTGCAATCTTCCTAGCAAATGATCAAACCATGTATGATTAATGTCATCGGGAAATATAACGAAGGCAATGCAAACAACGATGTATAGCTCAACCATAACACTACTTCCACTTGCCTTTACCGACGTAGACGACGGATCTAGTTGCGTCCAGAAGGGGCACCCCCTGTACAAGCATATTTTCAGTATGCAATAACACCACGATTGATCACACAACTCAAACACGCAATTCCTACAACCCGTTCCCCTTTTCCAACACCGAAACCCCGATCTGTCCGGATCGAACAGCAGCAACCCCCATTCTCTTTTTCGTATCTTTTTTTCTACAGAACATAAAAATATGAAACAATTACAGGAGCTAGATATTGATGATATCTACAACTTTCCAGAAGATCATAAATTCTAATTCCTCTGTTAAATATGCCTAAACAGTCGTCCAACACAGTGGATGAAATCTGTTCCCAGATTCTGTTCGTCGGTTTGCAAAAGCGATAACTCTCAGAACACTTCCCCAAAAATTCTGAAAAAATTACAGAAGCTAGGTCTCGACGTTATCTAAAACTTTATAGTTATAGGTTTTGGCAGGAAAAATCATCTATGCCACGTAAAACGCGAAACAATCCGCGCTGCACAATCCCCCTTCCAGAAACAGCACCACGTGAACATCTACCCTTCTCCCCCAACAAGATCCATCCAAAACCCTCACCACCAGATCTAATACACTCCTAATCCCTAGGTAAAACAGAGGTAAAAGTTTGGGAATTTTACCTAGTGTTCTCCCTTGCGAACCCACGAAGAACACGCGATGAACCCCGAATCGGCGATCTGCTCATCCTCCACGCCTCCACGGAGTCGCTCCTCGCCTTCTCCTTCGCGATTCGCGGCGGATCATGAGCCACCACGTAGGGGAAGGAAGGGGAGGGAGAGGTGGCTGCTAGGGGAGGGAGAGGGAGAGGGAGGAGGCGCCTAGGGTTAGGGGAAAGGGTGGCGCCCCTTGGCTTGGGGCCCGCCCCACTTTGGGGACGGGGGTGGGAGAGGTGGGGAGGGAAATCCCGGCCTCGGCCCAGGTTGTCCTCAGCCCACTGATTCTAGCCCGACGCTCCAAAAAAATATTAAAACGTCGCATGAACTTTAGTTAATCAATTCCCGACCAAACTTCTCTCTTCACCAAACAACCACGACGGAAAAGAACTAGGATCGCTCTCAGACCTAGGGCATCACATTCTCCCCTCCTTAAAAGGATTCGTCCCCGAATCTACTCCTTTTAGCTACGGCGCTAAAAGAAAAAAAAGGCAAAAAAGTAAACAACATTTTACCTTCAGTATTCTCAAAAAGCGCAGGATACTTCTTCCGTATCTGGTCCTCCAGTTCCCAAGTTGCCTCCCGCTCGGACTGATTTGTCCACAGAACTTTCACATACCTGATGGTTCTCCTCCTCATGACCCGCTCCGAGGAGTCTAGTATACGAAGTGGACGACACTCCAACGTCAGGTCTTGCTCAACTGTAATCGGCTCCAGGTCAATCTTGTGCTCTGGGTCATGAAGATACTTCCGCAACATAGAGACATGGAAGACATCATGTACTCCCCTCAAAGAGTCCGGCAACTCCAGACGGTAGGCCAAACTGCCCACCCGTGCCACCACCGGGAACGGACCAATGTACCTCGGGCTAAGCTTGCCGGTGGTACCAAAACGGACGACACCCTTTGTTGGAGATACCTTGAGAAGGACTTGATCACCCACTGAAAATTCCAAATCCCGCCTCCTGTTATCGGCATAACTCTTCTGACGGCTCTGGGCGGCCAGGAGATTCTGCCGTATCTCCTGCACTTTCTCAAAGGTCCCCTGAACCCAATCCGGACCCTGCAAAGAATTTCCACCAACTGCATCCCAGCAAAGTGGGGAGACACACTTTCGCCCATAAAGCGCCTCGAATGGGGCCATTCGAATGCTAGCCTGGTAACTGTTATTATAAGCAAACTCTACCAAGGCCAAGTGATCCTCCCAACTTCCTTTCCAAGAAAGAACACACGCTCGAAGCATGTCCTCTAGAGTCTGGATGGTCCGCTCAGACTGGCCATCTGTCTGGGGATGAAAAGATGTGCTGAGAGAGAGTTTTGTTCCCAGAGCACTATGCAAACTCTGCCAAAACAGGGACACAAATCTAGTGTCACGATCGGAGACAATCGATTTAGGCACGCCATGGAGCCTAAGCACTTCCTTCATGTATAAGGGAACTAGATCTGGTGCCGAATTGGTCGTCTTCATTGGAATGAAATGTGCGGACTTAGTGAGTCTATCCACCACCACCCAAATGGCATCTCTACCTCGCGGCGAGCGAGGTAACCCAATCACAAAGTCCATAGTGATGTGCTCCCACTTCCATTCCGGAATTTCCAATGGCTGTAACAGACCGGCAGGCCTCTTATGCTCAGCTTTTACCTGTTGGCACACTCCACAAGAAGCCACATACTTGGCGATATCCACCTTCATCCTCTTCCACCAGAAACTCTGTTTCAGATCCCGATACATCTTGGTCTCGCCAGGGTGAACGGAATACGGAGTCCTATGGGCTTCCCTTAGAATGTCCATCTTCACATCCGATTTCTGAGGCACACAAAGACGGCCTCTAAACCGGATGGAACCATGCTCATCTATGCTGAAATCCCGATGTTTCCCCTCTGAAATCCTCCGCCGAACCTCCTGAAGCAAACGATCCTGCAGCTGAGCCTCATACAACCGCTCGGGTATGCAAGACTGAATGATCATCCGAGTCTCCTCTTGCGCAACCCCAGCAAAACAGTAAGTGACCTGTCCTCTTTCCAACTCCGCAACCAAGGGCATAGCGGTCTTGGGGACACCCGTTCTACTCAAGGCATCCGCCACGACATTAGCCTTGCCGGGATGATACTGGATCGACACATCAAAGTCCTTTATCAATTCCAACCATCTACGCTGTCGCAGGTTCAGCTCTCGCTGGGTGAATATATATTTGAGGCTCTTATGATCAGTGAAAATATCACAAGATTCCCCATAAAGATAGTGCCTCCACAATTTCAAGGCAAAAACCACAGCGGCTAACTCGAGATCATGGGTGGGATAATTCTGTTCATGAGTCTTCAGCTGTCTTGAAGCATAAGCAATGACACAGCCTTCTTGCATGAGCACACAACCCAAACCAATCCTGGAGGCATCTGCATACACTGTATATCGCTTGCCACTCACAGGTAAAGATAGAATAGGTGCATTGACCAGTTTGTTCTTTAGCGTCTGGAAACTAGTCTCACACTCCTCTGTCCAGATGAAAGGAACCCCTTTCTGAGTGAGCCTTGTCATCGGCTTAGCTATGATAGAGAAATTATGCACGAAGCGCCGGTAATAACCTGCCAACCCAAGAAAACTCCTGATTTCCGTCACACTAGACGGTCTTCGCCATCCAACCACAGCAGCAACATTCTTTGGGTCAACTGTGATACCACTTTGGTTGATGACATGCCCAAGGAAACTCACCTCCGACAACCAGAAGGCGCACTTCTTGAGTTTGGCATAGAATTGATTTCTACGAAGAGCCTCCAAAACTAGACCGAGATGCACGGCGTGCTCCTCCTCGGACTTCGAGTAGACAAGAATGTCGTCAATGAAGACGACAATAAAGACATCAAGATATTCATGGAGCATCCTGTTCATGGCTTCCATAAAGACGGCAGGAGCATTCGTTAGTCCAAAAGACATGACTACAAACTCAAAATGCCCATACCTCGTGTTGAAAGCCGTCTTTTCAATATCCTCCTCCTTAATCCGCAACTGATGATACCCAGATTGCAAATCGATCTTGGAGAATACTTTGGCACCCCTCAATTGATCAAAAAGGTCATCAATGCGAGGCAATGGATACTTGTTCTTAATGGTAACTTGATTAAGCGCCCGGTAGTCCACACATAGCCGCTTGGTGCCATCTTTCTTCCCCACAAACAAGACCGGAGCCGCCCAAGGAGATGAGCTCACTCTAATAAACCCCTTTAGCTAGGAGTTCGTCCAATTGCCTCTTCAACTCAACTTGCTCTATCGGAGCCATCCGGTACGGGGTTTTATAAATCGGCCTCGTACCAGGAACAAGATCAATGCGGAAGATAGTCTCCCGCTCCGGAGGCAATCCCGGAAGCTCACTGGGAAACACATCTGGATATCGGCAAACTACAGCAATGCCCTCCAAACTCTTCTCCTCCTCTCGACCCTCAACCATGGACCAGAGGACCCCTGATTTCAACATCCGGGAGTTTGGGAACAGCTTACACAAAAAGGAGAGGGAGTACCGCATAGCACTCCCCTGGAAAGTTATTTCTTGCCCAGACGGAGCATGCAAGGTGACTGTCCTCCAAGCGCAGTCAATCACCGCCTGGTGCTGGGATAGCCAGTCCATGCCAAGGATAACATCAAATGGCTCCAAGGAAATCACCACCAGATTCGCCATGAACTCCTCATCAGCTAACAGAAAGTGACAGCCCTGACAGACTCTCGAACTAGAAATCAAGCCTTGCGGTGCACTAACCACCACGGCATCACCCAAACTCTGCACAGACAGACCAGCCCGAACAACAAAATCCACAGAGACAAACGAGTAGCTAGCGCCGGAGTCGAACAACACACTGGCAACCACAGAATTAACAGAAATAGTACCTGTCACCACATTGCCACGATCCGCATCCCCCGAAGAGGGCAAAGCGTGGACTCCCGGGGTAGACTGAGATGGTGCAGCCCTCGCATCTGGATATGTCAGCGCAGGGACCCACGGCGAAGTCCCGGAGGAAGGTGGCGGTGGAAGCTGGGGCATCCAGTAAGTCCCTGAGAGTGGCGCCGGGTAGAACGAGGGAGTCGGAGTAGGCGCCGGGAGGTGCTGCAGAGTAGGAGCTGATGGCAACATATGCATCACGCCCCCCTGTCGCTGTCCACCTGGAGAGGATGTCACCGGCTCCCAACGCAGCTTGCCGTTGGGGTTCTTACGGCACACCACATCCTTGTGATCCTCCCGACCACAGATGGTGCACCTTCCCTTCCACGAGCACTCGCTGCGGCGATGGGAATCGCCACAACGGAAACATACCATCCCCATGCCAGGAGTGACTATGGCATCGGTATCGGGGCGCACCTCCCCCTGAGGTGTGCTGCTGAGTAGGACGGCCACCATAGGGCTGGTGACGAAAATTCTTCCCCTTCTTATTCCAAGTACCAGAGGATTGGCCCTTCTTCTCTGGAGGGCCCTTAACCTGCTCTCCCGTGGCAGGTTTGCGATGCTCTTCGGTGTAGTTCAGCTGCAGCTCTACACCCAGAGCTTGTTCCACCATTGTCCGGAAATCGACAATGGGGAAAGCGCCCAGCATATGGCGAATGGCAGGACGGAGTCCCTGCCGGAACCGCCTTGCCTTCTCCACCTCGTCACGTGCCACATGGGGCACAAAACGTACGATCTGGTTGAAGCCAACCTCGTACTCCGCCACAGTCTTCTTGTCTTGGGCATACTGTCCCAAGTCAATTTGCATCTTGTCGAGGAAGGTGGCGGGGTAGAACCTCCTCTCAAATTGCCGGACAAACTCCTCCCAAGAGGAGTCACCCGGCGCGCCCCTCGAGGTCAGCGCACCCCTCCACCAGATCTGGGCTTCCCCCTTCAAGAGCTGCGCCGCCACCTCAAAAGCGTCCAGCTGCATCTCCACATAGGACAACCAATCCGCTGCCTGGATCGGATTGCCCACCCAATCAAAGCTATCCAGCCGCAGTCCAACCCACTCAGCTTGATGCCACCGCCTGCCGCGCCCGCAGCCGGCACAGGTGCTTCAGCCGCGCCCACAGCGGGGGCGGCCTGTGCGCCCCTCCTCAGCACCCGCAACTCCTCCTGCATCGCCCTCATGGCGGCCACTATCTCTGCCGAAACCCCACCCTCAGCCTGGGTAGGTTCAGCTGCCTCCGACGGCTCGGGAGCGAGGCCCCCCGAACGGCCTACCGCAGGTGTCTTTGGTGGCATACTGCACCCAACAAGCCGCAAGCAAACAATCACAACAACAACAAAAGCATAACAAAATCACCCACAATCAAACAATAAATATAGTCGAACATACGCATGCCATGCAATGCAGCCCATCCCATCCTAATAGTGCAAGTGTGTCAATTTTAAAGTTGATTAACAATCCTATTCAGTATTAAAAGTTTATTACCCTAAGGCAATTTTAAGAGTTATACCTAAGCAATGTTACTAATTTCACACAGCAAAGTTTTAGTTCATGTTAGAATATCTCTCCTAAATTCATACACCAAGGACCTAAAACCTGGCTCTGATACCAACTGTAACACCCCTTAAAACTAAACTATAGAACAAGAAAATTTCGACAGCATCTCCCCTAAAAACAGGACATTACGGAAGCATTTCATGATAAGCAATTCAAACAGGAATATAAGCAATTCAACAATACTAGCGACAACAAGTCTAAACCAACCATAAGCAAGAATAAGTTTAGTCATAACAACAAATAGTCTAAGTGTAAATAAAATTCAGCAAGCTAATGTATTAAATAAACACTAGTTCATGGGAGTTGTGAAGACATTCGAAGGTTTATTGTGTTGCTAGCCCACCCCTCATTCTTATGTCTCTTGCACGCTACCTGAAAACAACAAAACACAAGCAGTGAGATTGGGTAATCTCAGCAAGCGGAACAATTAACACATAATCACATCCACCAAGAATTTAACACACCACATGCTTTACATTCAACACCACAACATCGACTACCACAACCTCAGTAAAATGCTCATGCTTGTGCATATGCTTATGCCATGATCCTCTTCACCGTGCCCTTTCTCAGGAACACACGGTGTTGTACTGCACGGTCGCTGACGCCAAGGCCGACAAACTTCCAATGCATGATTATGCAGTTAATGCTTCATGCATGAATTCATTCATAATTTTCCACATTGAGTCCACATATTTGCATGCCATCATATAACATGGATAGAAAACAAATAACGCTGAGATGAACTATTTAGACAATTCAACCAATAGGCAACATCATTCTTCTCTTTACTCATGGTTCAAAGCCAAAGCACATCATCACATTGCTAATCTAATTATTGCAATCTTCCTAGCAAATGATCAAACCATGTATGATTAATGTCATCGGGAAATATAACGAAGGCAATGCAAACAACGATGTATAGCTCAACCATAACACTACTTCCACTTGCCTTTACCGACGAGACGACGGATCTAGTTACGCCCAGAAGGGGCACCCCTGTACAAGCATATTTTCAGTATGCAATAACACCACGATTGATCACACAACTCAAACACGCAATTCCTACAACCCGTTCCCCTTTTCCAACACCGAAACCCCGATCTGTCCGGATCGAACAGCAGCAACCCCCATTCTCTTTTTCGTATCTTTTTTTCTACAGAACATAAAAATATGAAAAAATTACAGGAGCTAGATATTGATGATATCTACAACTTTCCAGAAGATCATAAATTCTAATTCCTCTGTTAAATATGCCTAAACAGTCGTCCAACACAGTGGATGAAATCTGTTCCCAGATTCTGTTCGTCGGTTTGCAAAAGCGATAACTCTCAGAACACTTCCGAAAAATTTCTGAAAAAATTAAAGAAGCTAGGAATCGACGTTATCTACAACTTTCTAGTTATAGGTTTTGGCAGAAAAAATCATCTATGCCACGTAAAACGCGAAACAATCCGCGCTGCACAATCCCCCTTCCAGAAACAGCACCACGTGAACATCTACCCTTCTCCCCCAACAAGATCCATCCAAAACCCTCACCACCAGATCTAATACACTCCTAATCCCTAGGTAAAACAGAGGTAAAAGTTTGGGAATTTTACCTAGTGTTCTCCGTTGCGAACCCACGAAGAACACGCGATGAACCCCGAATCGGCGATCTGCTCGTCCTCCACGCCTCCACGGAGTCGCTCCTCGCCTTCTCCTTCGCGATTCGCGGCGGATCATGAGCCACCACGTAGGGGAAGGAAGGGGAGGGAGAGGTGGCTGCTAGGGGAGGGAGAGGGAGAGGGAGGAGGCGCCTAGGGTTAGGGGGAAAAGGGGTGGCGCCCCCCCGGGGCTAGTGGGCCGGCCCACTTAGGGGAAGGGGGAGGGAGAGGTGGGGAGGGAAATCCCGGCCTCGGCCCAGGTTGTCCTCGGCCCACTTATTCTAGCCCGACGCTCCAAAAAAAAATATTAAAACGTCGCATGAACTTTAGTTAATCAATTCCCGACCAAACTTCTCTCTTTTCGAAACAACCACGACGGAAAAGAACTAGGATCGCTCTCAGACCTAGGGCATCACATGGACACTCAGTTTCGTTTTGGGCGTCGTTTTTGTAAGCACATAAGCATGCAAGCACCCATTGCGACCCATCGTGGAGGAATGTATCACACTGACGCAGACAGATCAGAAATGAATTTTGGATGGGCTAAAATGCATATGAAGTCCATTCGTGCTATTCGGCAGAGAGTTCCTATTCGTGCATCGTCTTCGTACGCATGCAGCTCAAAGTAACAGTTGTGACCCGTCGCGGTGGAGGGCATGACTCAGACTCGGGTGGATTCGAAATGCATGCCGAAATGAGCTAGGGGCATAGGAAGTCGATTCTGGTTGCTTGGCACCATTGTTCGATCCGTGCACCATTCCGGCACGCTCGAAGCTTACAGTACAATTTATCGTGCAGGTCTCGCAACGATTCGGAGGGACCCAAAGTCGATGCTAATAAGAGCTAGCAAACAGATGAAGTCCATTTGGGGTGCTTGACACTCAGTTTCATTTCTTGCATCATTTTCTAACGCATGCTGCTTGCTGTACGCGTTGCGTCGGAAAGTTCCACACCGACTCGAAGAGATTCCAAATACATGCCGAACAGAGTTATACTAGGCATACGAAGTCCATTCGCGGTGTTTCGCATGCTGTTTTCTTCCGTTGAACAGTTTCGTACGCAAGCATCTTACAGAACCCGTTGGGACCCGCCGTGGAGGAATGTTCCACAACGGCTCGGACGGTTTTGTAATGCGTGCCAAAGTGACTACGGCGAACAAGAAGATCATTCGGGGTGTTTGGCACTCAGTTTCCTTCCGTCACCCGTTTGCGTGCTGGTGCAGCTGCAGTGCCCGTTGGGACCAGCCGTAGTGGAATGTGTCACACCGGCTGGGTCGGAACCGGAACTAAAGCTGAAAAGCACAAGCGAACTTCCTAGGTTCATTCGGGGTGTTTGGCACTCAGTTTGTTTCGCTCATCGCTTTCGTTTGTACGCAGCGTACAGTAGCGTGCGAACCCGTCTTGGTGGAATATTTCGCGCCGACTCGGACGGATTCGAAATGCCTGCCAAAATGAGTTACAACACATGCGAAGTCCACTGGGCGTGCTTGCCGCTCAGTTTCATTTCTGCATCGTTTTCGTGCGGACGCTCCCTACAGTACTCGTTCGTGCACGGCGTGAAGGAATGTTTCATGTATTAATTCGTGACGGATTCGTAATGCATGCTGAATGTGCTACGGTTATGTACGGCCCATTCGGCATGTTTGGAAGAAAGTTTCGTTTCTTGCAACGCCCTGTTACGTATGTTGCTAACGGTACCATTTTGGGTCCCCTGTGGATGAATGTTTAACGCAGACTCGAGCGTACTAGAAATGCTTGCCGAAATGAGCTAGGGCACGTGTGAAGTCCATTCGGCGTGTTGGACACTCAGTTTCGTTTCGGGCGTCGTTTTTGTAAGCACATAAGCATGCAAGCACCCATTGCGACCCATCGTGGAGGAATGTTTCACACTGACGCAGACAGATCAGAAATGAATTTTGGATGGGCTAAAATGCATGTCAAGTCCATTCGTGCTGTTCGGCAGAGAGTTCCTATTCGTGCATCGTCTTCGTACGCATGCAGCTCAAAGTAACAGTTGGGACCCGTCGCGGTGGAGGGCATGAGTCAGACTCGGGTGGATTCGAAATGCATGCCGAAATGAGCTAGGGGGCATAGGAAGTCGATTTTGGTTGCTTGGCACCATTGTTCGATCCGTGCACCATTCCGGCACGCTCGAAGCTTACAGTACCATTTATCGTGCAAGTCTCGCAACGATTCGGAGGGACACAAAGTCGATGCTAATAGGAGCTAGCAAACAGATGAAGTCCATTTGGGGTGCTTGACACTCAGTTTCATTTCTTGCGTCATTTTCTAACGCATGCTGCTTGCTGTACGCGTTGCGTCGGAAAGTTCCACACCGACTCGAAGAGATTCCAAATGCATGCCGAACAGAGTTACTAGGCATACGAAGTCCATTCGCGGTGTTTCGCATGCTGTTTTCTTCCGTTGAACAGTTTCGTACGAAAGCATCTTACAGAACCCGTTGGGACCCGCCATGGAGGAATGTTCCAAAACGGCTCGGACGGTTTTGTAATGCGTGCCAAAGTGACTACGGCGAACAAGAAGATCATTCGGGGTGTTTGGCACTCAGTTTCCTTCCGTCACCCGCTTGCGTCTGGGTGCAGCTGCAGTGCCCGGCTGGGACCAGCCGTAGTGGAATGTGTCACACCGGCTGGGTCGGAACCGAACAAAAGCTGAAAAGCACAAGCGTAACTTCCTAGGTTCATTCGGGTGTTTGGCACTCAGTTTGTTTCGCTTCATCGCTTTCGCTTGTACGCAGCGCACAGTAGCGCAAGGCGAACCCGCCTTGGTGGAATATTTCGCTACCGACCGAACGGATTCAAATGCCTGCCAAAATGAGTTACAACACATGCGAAGTCCACTGGGCGTGCTTGCCGCCAGTTTCATTTCTGCATCGTTTTCGCGGACGCGCTCCCTACAGTACTCGTCAGGCACGGGCGCGTGAAGGAATGTTTCACAGACACTCAGAAGGATTCAGAATGCATGCCGAATGTGCTACGGCTATGTACGGCACATTCGGCATGTTTGGAAGAAAGTTTCGCTTTCTTGCAACGCCTGTTACGTATGTTGCTAACGGTACCATTTTGGGTCCCCTGTGGATGAATGTTTAACGCAGACTCGAAAGGCATTTCGAAATGCTTGCCGAAATGAGCTAGGCACGGTGAAGTCCATTCGGGCGTGTTGGACACTCAGTTTCGCTTTCGGGCGCCGCTTTTGTAAGCACATAAGCATGCAAGCACCCATTGCACTCCATCGTGGAGGAATGTTTCACATCGACGCAGACAGATCAGAAATGAATTTTGGATGGGCTAAAATGCATATGAAGTCCATTCGTGTTGTTCGGCAGAGAGTTCCTATTCGTGCATCGCCTTCAGACGCATGCAGCTCAAAGTAACAGTTGGGACCCGTCGCGTGGAGGGCATGAGTCAGACTCGGGTGGATTCAAATGCATGCCGAAATGAGCTAGGGGGCATAGGAAGTCGATTTTGGTTGCTTGGCACCATTGTTCGATCCGCACCATTCCGCACGCTCGGCTTACAGTACCATTTATCGTGGCAAGTCTCGCAACGATTCGGAGGGACACAAAGTCGATGCTAATAGGAGCTAGCAAACAGATGAAGTCCATTTGGGGTGCTTGACACTCAGTTTCATTTCTTGCGCTATTTTCTAACGATGCTGCTTGTTGTACGCTGGCAGGCCGGAAAGTTCCACACCGACTCAAGAGATTCCAAATGCATGCCGAACAGAGTTACTAGGCATACGTAAGTCCATTCGCGGTGTTTCGTGATGCTGTTTTCTTCCGTTGAACAGTTTCAGACGCAAGCATCTTACAGAACCCGCTGGGACCCGGGCCGTGGAGGAATGTTCCAAAACGGCTCTGACGGTTTTGTAATGCGTGCCAAAGTGACTACGGCGAACAAGAAGATCATTCGGGTGTTTGGCACTCAGTTTCCTTCCGTCACCCGCTTATGCTGGTGCAGCTGCAGTGCTCGCTGGGACCAGCCGTAGTGGAATGTGTCACACCGGCTGGGTCGGAACCGAACTAAAGCTGAAAAGCACAAGCTTAACTTCCTAGGTTCATTCGGGGTGTTTGGCACTCAGTTTGTTTCGCCATCGCTTTCGCTTGTACGCAGCGTACAGTAGCGCAAGGCGAACCCGCCTTGGTGGAATATTTCGCGCCGACTCGGACGGATTCGAAATGCCTGCCAAAATGAGTTACAACACATGCGAAGTCCACTGGGCGTGCTTGCCGCTCAGTTTCATTTCTGCATCGTTTTCGTGCGGACGCTCCCTACAGTACCCGTTCGTGCACGGCGTGAAGGAATGTTTCACAGACACTCAGAAGGATTCGTAATGCATGCCGAATGTGCTACGGCTATGTACGGCACATTCGGCATGTTTGGAAGAAAGTTTCGTTTCTTGCAACGCCCTGTTACGTATGTTGCTAACGGTACCATTTTGGGTCCCCTGTGGATGAATGTTTAACGCAGACTCGAGCGTGCGCATCAAATGCTTGGTTTAAAATGAGCTAGGGCACGTGTGAAGTCCATTCGGCGTGTTGGACACTCAGTTTCGTTTCGGGCGTCGTTTTTGTAAGCACATAAGCATGCAAGCACCCATTGCGACCCATCGTGGAGGAATGTTTCACACTGACGCAGACAGATCAGAAATGAATTTTGGATGGGCTAAAATGCATATCAAGTCCATTCGTGCTGTTCGGCAGAGAGTTCCTATTCGTGCATCGTCTTCGTATGCATGCAGCTCAAAGTAACAGTTGGGACCCGTCGCGGTGGAGGGCATGAGTCAGGCTCGGGTGGATTCGAAATGCATGCCGAAATGAGCTAGGGGCATAGGAAGTCGATTTTGGTTGCTTGGCACCATTGTTCGATCCGCACCATTCCGCACGCCAAGCTTACAGTACCATTTATCGCGGTAAGTCTCGCAGAACGATTCGGAGGGACCCAAAGTCGATGCTAATAGGAGCTAGCAAACAGATGAAGTCCATTTGGGGTGCTTGACACTCAGTTTCATTTCTTGCGTCATTTTCTAACGATGCTGCTTGCTGTACGCTGCTATGTCGGAAAGTTCCACACCGACTCAAGAGATTCCAAATGCATGCCGAACAGAGTTACTAGGCATACGAAGTCCATTCGCTGTGTTTCGTGATGCTGTTTTCTTCCGTTGAACAGTTTCAGACGTAAGCATCTTACAGAACCCGCTGGGACCCGCCATGGAGGAATGTTCCAAAACGGCTCGACGGTTTTGTAATGCGTACAAAGTGACTACGGCGAACAAGAAGATCATTCGGGTGTTTGGCACTCAGTTTCCTTCCGTCACCCGCTCGGCGTGCTGGTTCAGCTGCAGTGCTCGCTGGGACCAGCCGTAGTGGAATGTGTCACACCGCTGGGTCGGAACCGAACTAAAGCTGAAAAGCACGCTTAACTTCCTAGGTTCATTCGGGTGTTTGGCACTCAGTTTGTTTCGCCATCGCTTTCGCTTGTACGCAGCGCACAGTAGCGCAAGGCGAACCCGCCTTGGTGGAATATTTCACGCCGACTGACGGATTCAAATGCCTGCCAAAATGAGTTACAACACATGCGAAGTCCACTGGTCGTGCTTGCCGCCAGTTTCATTTCTGCATCGCTGCGCGGACGCCCCTACAGTACTCGCCAGGCACGGCGTGAAGGAATGTTTCACAGACACTCAGAAGGATTCGTAATGCATGCTGAATGTGCTACGGCTATGTACGGCACATTCGGCATGTTTGGAAGAAAGTTTCGTTTCTTGCAACGCCCTGTTACGTATGTTGCTAACGGTACCATTTTGGGTCCCCTGTGGATGAATGTTTAACGCAGACTCGAGCGTACTCGAAATGCTTGCCGAAATGAGCAAGGGCACGTGTGAAGTCCATTCGGCGTGTTGGACACTCAGTTTCGTTTCGGGCGTCGTTTTTGTAAGCACATAAGCATGCAAGCACCCATTGCGACCCATCGTGGAGGAAAGTTTCACACTGACGCAGACAGATCAGAAATGAATTTTGGATGGGCTAAAATGCATATGAAGTCCATTCGTGCTGTTCGGCAGAGAGTTCCTATTCGTGCATCGTCTTCGTACGCATGCAGCTCAAAGTAACAGTTGGGACCCGTCGCGGTGGAGGGCATGAGTCAGACTCGGGTGGATTCGAAATGCATGCCGAAATGAGCTAGGGGGCATAGGAAGTCGATTCTGGTTGCTTGGCACCATTGTTCGATCCGTGCACCATTCCTAAGCACGCCAAGCTTACAGTACCATTTATCGTGGCAGGTCTCGCAGAACGATTCGGACGGACCCAAAGTCAATTCTAATAGGAGGTAGCAAACAGATGAAGTCCATTTGGGGTGCTTGACACTCAGTTTCATTTCTTGCGCCATTTTCTAACGATGTCGCTTGTTGTACGCTGCTGGCGCCGAAAGTTCCACACCGACTCGAAGAGATTCCAAATGCATGCCGAACAGAGTTACTACGCATACGAAGTCCATTCGCGGTGTTTCGCATGCTGTTTTCTTCCGTTGAACAGTTTCATACGCAAGCATCTTACAGAACCCGTTGGGACCCGCCGTGGAGGAATGTTCCACAACGGCTCGGACGGGTTTTGTAATGCGTGCTAAAGTGACTACGGCGTAACAAGAAGATCATTCGGGTGTTTGGCACTCAGTTTCCTTCCACACCCGCTTATGCTGGTGCAGCTGCAGTGCCCGTTGGGACCAGCCGTAGTGGAATGTGTCACACCGGCAGGGTCGGAACCGGAACTAAAGCTGAAAAGCACAAGCGAACTTCCTAGGTTCATTCGGGGTGTTTGGCACTCAGTTTGTTTCGCTCATCGCTTTCGTTTGTACGCAGCGTACAGTAGCGTGCGAACCCGTCTTGGTGGAATATTTCGCGCCGACTCGGACGGATTCGAAATGCCTGCCAAAATGAGTTACAACACATGCGAAGTCCACTGGGCGTGCTTGCCGCTCAGTTTCATTTCTGCATCGTTTTCGTGCGAACGCTCCCTACAGTACTCGTTTGTGCACGGCTTGAAGGAATGTTTCATAGACACTCAGACGGATTCGTAATGCATGCCGAATGTGCTACGGCTATGTACGGCCCATTCGGCATGTTTGGAAGAAAGTTTCGTTTCTTGCAACGCCCTGTTACGTATGTTGCTAACGGTACCATTTTGGGTCCCCTGTGGATGAATGTTTAACGCAGACTCGAGCTGCATTTCGAATGCATGCCGAAATGAGCTAGGGCACGTGTGAAGTCCATTCGGCGTGTTGGACACTCAGTTTCGTTTCGGGCGTCATTTTTGTAAGCACATAAGCATGCAAGCACCCATTGCGACCCATCGTGGAGGAATGTTTCACACTGACGCAGACAGATTCGAAATGAATTTTGGATGGGCTAAAATGCATATGAAGTCCATTCGTGCTGTTCGGTAGAGAGTTCCTATTCGTGCATCGTCTTCGTACGTATGCAGCTCAAAGTAACAGTTGTGACCCGTCGCGGTGGTGGGCATGACTCAGACTCGGGTGGATTCGAAATGCATGCCGAAATGAGCTAGGGGGCATAGGAAGTCGATTCTGGTTGCTTGGCACCATTGTTCGATCCGTGCACCATTCCGGCACGCTCGAAGCTTACAGTACCATTTATCGTGCAGGTCTCGCAACGATTCGGACGGACCCAAAGTCGATGCTAATAGGAGGTAGCAAACAGATGAAGTCCATTTGGGGTGCTTGACACTCAGTTTCATTTCTTGCGTCATTTTCTAACGCATGCTGCTTGCTGTACGCTGCGGCGCCGGAAAGTTCCACACCGACTCAAGAGATTCCAAATGCATGCCGAACAGAGTTACTAGGCATACGAAGTCCATTCGCGGTGTTTCGCATGCTGTTTTCTTCCGTTCAACAGTTTTGTACGCAAGCATCTTACAGAACCCGTTGGGACCCGCCGTGGAGGAATGTTCCACAACGGCTCGGACGGTTTTGTAATACGTGCCATAGTGACTACGGCGAACAAGAAGATCATTCGGGTTGTTTGGCACACAGTTTCCTTCCGTCACCCGCTTATGCGTCGGGTGCAGCTGCAGAAGCTCGCTGGGACCAGCCGTAGTGGAATGTGTCACACCGGCTGGGTCAGAACCGGAACTAAAGCTGAAAAGCACAAGCGAACTTCCTAGGTTCATTCAGGGTGTTTGGCACTCAGTTTGTTTCGCTCATCGCTTTCGTTTGTACGCAGCGCATGCGAGCGTCGCTAACCCGTCCTTGGTGGAATATTTCGCCCGACTTCGACGCATTCGAAATGCCTGCCAAAATGAGTTACAACACATGCGAAGTCCACTGGGCGTGCTTGGCGCCGATTTCCATTTCTCATCGTTGCGTGCGGACGCTCCCTACAGTTTCGTTCGTGCACGGCGTGAAGGAATGTTTCACAGACACTCAGATGGATTCGTAATGCATGCCGAATGTGCTACGGCTATGTACGGCCCATTCGGCATGTTTGGAAGAAAGTTTCGTTACTTGCAACGCCCTGTTACTTATGTTGCTAATGGTACCATTTTGGGTCCCCTGTGGATGAATGTTTAACGCAGACTCGAAAGCCGCATCAAATGCTTCTGCTTAAATGAGCTAGGCACGTGTGAAGTCCATTCGGCGTGTTGGACACTCAGTTTCGTTTCGGGCGTCGTTTTTGTAAGCACATAAGCATGCAAGCACCCATTGCGACCCATCGTGGAGGAATGTTTCACACTGACGCAGACAGATCAGAAATGAATTTTGGATGGGCTAAAATGCATATCTAGTCCATTCGTGCTATTCGGCAGAGAGTTCCTATTCGTGCATCGTCTTCGTACGCATGCAGCTCAAAGTAACAGTTGGGACCCGTCGCGGTGGAGGGCATGAGTCAGACTCGGGTGGATTCGAAATGCATGCCGAAATGAACTAGGGGGCATAGGAAGTCGATTCTGGTTGCTTGGCACCATAGTTCGATCCGTGCACCATTCTGGCACGCTCGAAGCTTACAGTACCATTTATCGTGCAGGTCTCGCAACGATTCGGAGGGACCCAAAGTCGATGCTAATAGGAGCTAGCAAACAGATGAAGTCCATTTGGGGTGCTTGACACTCAGTTTCATTTCTTGCGCCATTTTCTAACGCATGCTGCTTGCTTGTACGCTGCTAAGGGCCGGAAAAGTTCCACACCGACTCGAAGAGATTCCAAATGCATGCCGAACAGAGTTACTAGGCATACGAAGTCCATTCGAGGTGTTTCGCATGCTGTTTTCTTCCGTTCAACAGTTTTGTACGCAAGCATCTTACAGAACCCGTTGGGACCCGCCGTGGAGGAATGTTCCACAACGGCTCGGACGGTTTTGTAATACGTGCCAAAGTGACTATGGCGAACAAGAAGATCATTCGGGTTGTTTGGCACACAGTTTCCTTCCGTCACCCGTTTGCGTGCTGGTGCAGCTGCAGTGCCCGTTGGGACCAGCCGTAGTGGAATGTGTCACACCGGCTGGGTCAGAACCGGAACTAAAGCTGAAAAGCACAAGCGAACTTCCTAGGTTCATTCAGGGTGTTTGGCACTCAGTTTGTTTCGCTCATCGCTTTCGTTTGTACGCAGCGCATAAAGAGCGTGCAAGGCGAACCCGTCTTGGTGGAATATTTCGCGCCGACTCGGACGCATTCGAAATGCCTGCCAAAATGAGTTACAACACATGCGAAGTCCACTGGGCGTGCTTGGCGCTCAGTTTCATTTCTGCATCGTTTTCGTGCGGACGCTCCCTACAGTTTCGTTCGTGCACGGCGTGAAGGAATGTTTCACAGACACTCAGATGGATTCGTAATGCATGCCGAATGTGCTACGGCTATGTACGGCCCATTCGGCATGTTTGGAAGAAAGTTTCGTTTCTTGCAACGCCCTGTTACTTATGTTGCTAATGGTACCATTTTGGGTCCCCTGTGGATGAATGTTTAACGCAGACTCGAAGGCATTCAGAAATGCTTGGCTTTAAAATGAGCTAGGGCACGTGTGAAGTCCATTCGCGTGTTGGACACTCAGTTTCGCTTTCGGCGCTGCTTTTGTAAGCACATAAGCATGCAAGCACCCATTGCGACCCATCGTGGAGGAATGTTTCACACTGACGCAGACAGATCAGAAATGAATTTTGGATGGGCTAAAATGCATATCTAGTCCATTCGTGCTATTCGGCAGAGAGTTCCTATTCAGGCATCGCCTTCAGACGCATGCAGCTCAAAGTAACAGTTGGGACCCGTCATGGTGGAGGGCATGAGTCAGACTCGGGTGGATTCAAATGCATGCCGAAATGAACTAGGGGCATAGGAAGTCGATTCTGGTTGCTTGGCACCATAGTTCGATCCGTGCACCATTCCTGCAAGACGCCTAAGCTTACAGCACCATTTATCGTAGCAGGTCTCGCAGAACGATTCGGAGGGACCCAAAGTCGATGCTAATAGGAGCTAGCAAACAGATGAAGTCCATTTGGGGTGCTTGACACTCAGTTTCATTTCTTTGCGCCATTTTCTAACGATGCTGCTTGCTGTACGCTAAGGCGCCGGAAAGTTCCACACCGATCAAGAGATTCCAAATGCATGACGAACAGAGTTAGTAGGCATACGAAGTCCATTCGCGGTGTTTCGCATGCAGTTTTCTTCCGTGGAACAGTTTCGTACGCAAGCATCTTACAGAACCCGTTGGGACCCGCCGTGGAGGAATGTTCCACAACGGCTCGGACGGTTTTGTAATGCGTGCCAAAGTGACTACGGCGAACAAGAAGATCATTCGGGGTGTTTGGCACTCAGTTTCCTTCCACACCCGCTTATGCGCTGGTGCAGCTGCAAAGGTCGCTGGGACCAGCCAGAGTGGAATGTGTCACACCGCTGGGTCGGAACCGAACTAAAGCTGAAAAGCACAAGCTTAACTTCCTAGGTTCATTCGGGTGTTTGGCACTCAGTTTGTTTCGCCATCGCTTTCGTTTGTGCGCAGTGTACAGTAGCGTGCGAACCCGTCTTGGTGGAATATTTCGCGCCGACTCGGACGGATTCGAAATGCCTGCCAAAATGAGTTACAACACATGCGAAGTCCACTGGGCGTGCTTGCCGCTCAGTTTCATTTCTGCATCGTTTTCGTGTGGACGCTCCCTACAGTACTCGCTCGTGCACGGCGTGAAGGAATGTTTCACAGACACTCAGACGAATTCGTAATGCATGCCGAATGTGCTACGGCTATGTACGGCCCATTCGGCATGTTTGGAAGAAAGTTTCGTTTCTTGCAACGTGATGTAACACTGGGTGTCCCGATCTTTCGATGAGAATGATAACCTTCGATTTGGGTGGAGACGACTTTGACGATCCGACTACAACGTACAACGACGATGCGCCTTAGCAATCGCTAAACCAACTCCAGAGGGTTATTGACCTTGCCGTGGGCACGATCAACCTGATCACGAAGATCAATTCCTGCAAGCAATCGAAGAACAAGCAAGGATAAGGCAAAAGCAATCTAAAATTGCAAATATAGATGAAGTATTGAAAAGTTGGGGTTTCGATACAAGGAGCTTGTTAGGCGGCCGTTGAGCACGTCTAAAAGACTCAAAATAGTAGCAAAAGGCTAAACTATCAAACAACCAAAACCCAAGTTATTTTGGGGGACTCCCTAGCTATTTATAAGAGAAATAGGAGGCCAAAACCAGGCTTGGGGCGTCCAAAACACTTCCATGGCCGAATCGGACTCCTAGTCCTAGTTTGACTCGGATTTGGAAAGATGACCGAACTTGTTTTGCAGATTCCCGTTCACTCGTAAGGAATTTGGAGATGGGGCCAGATCCGTTAGAAAGAGGACGTCGAAACCTTTCAAACCAGTACTCATAGACCTCAAACACCCTTGTGTATCAAAAGTTATGGTCATTTTAAGTTGGTGCTGTCCCGGAGGCCGAATCCGAATTGAACTTGTTTTGCAGATTCCTGTTGACTCATAAGGAATTTGGAGGTGGGGCCAGATCCGTTGGAAAGAGGACGTCGAAACCTTTCAAACCAGTACTCATAGACCTCAAACACCCTTGTGGATCAAAAGTTATGGCCATTTGATGTTGGTGCTGTCCCGGAGGCCGAATCCGAGTTGAACTTGTGCACCGGAAGAATTGGCTTCATGCTTGACGTTTGGGAGTCCTTCTCCTTGGTTCCTAAGGATAATAAAATCATCACAAGGATTAAATAGCATTCCATTCATTAAATTATTTGTATGCAACCCGAGGAACGCATTCACCTGATAATTGAATTGACGTGCGCGAGCTCGAGTAATTGGCCCTTGTATTACATGGTTGGCTTCAATTGGGTTTGTAGGCATGGCCGTATGCATGGTAGTGATGTCTCATCATCCTCCCTTCTTGCATTTGAGTCGTCCTCGACTCAAGTTCATCATCTTCTCCCAAGTTTGTCTTTAGATCTGATAATTCATTTGACGGGATCGAGCTCGAGTCAATGGTCCTTGAACCGACGAAGATGTAGAAGGATGGCCATGGTGGGGGTCGATAAAGCCATGCAGATGGAGCCATCGTAGTAGTTATATACGAAGTAGAGGATGCTGTGAAGTGTCGCCAACTTAATGGTCCTGGCCAAGGTGGGGGTCGTTGAAACCATGCAGTTGATATAACTGTAGCAATACTTGGTGATGACCATATGTATGCAGTGTTAGTTCTGTCCATGATGAGCATGGTCTCATCATCCTCCCTTTCTTGAAGTGGAGTCGTCCTCGAGTCCTTCATATTGTCCTGCAAAATGTTAGTAATGACAGGAAACAAAGCAATATGCACATTTGCAATGAAATCAATGGATCGAGAATTTCTATCAACCGTATCCTCCCTTTCTTGAAAACTATCATGTGACTTGTGAATGGAACCAAATGTACTTGGTCTGACATGATTAGTGATATGGCAATTATTAAATTGATGACATTGTTGCATTGCAAACGGAGGTTTAAAATCTGAACAAATGTAGACTCGATGTGCTTTATACTCTCCTTTCTCACTATTTTTGCCAATAACATAAAAGATATTTCGCGATAACCATGACAAATCAGAATGTACAAAAAGGCTCTCCTCTAAATAATTCAGATCACAAGGAACATCAAATTCAATGTAGCCTAATGTATATAAAGAAGACATCAATTGCAACTCATCATTTTCGGCTTGTGATGTGAATGACATGTTTATTTTCAGCATAAGTGTCTAGTGTGTTAACAAAGGTGACATGTCCATTTGCTAGTTGTGTCATGGATATAAGTGAAGTATTATCACACAACTCTTCTTTATCACAAGAAATAGCAAGCAAATCATCTTGTAACAAAGCAAAATCAGCAATTGGTTCCACTATTAGTTGCTCTACGATAGCATGATTTGTGGATAGTTTTTGCTTTTCAAAATTATCTTCTCCATGTGTAAAGTCCATACCTGTTACATTACCTTGTAAGTTCTCATCAGCTGTTGTAGGTGTTTCTTCAACTATTATCTCTTCACATATACATGGGGTAGTACTGATCGTTTCTTTCTCCATATGCTCTTCTACATCATTCTCTCGATGGTGCTCACTTTTCTGCAAAATGTTAGCTACAAAAGAAGGTGCAACAATGGGCGCCTCAAATGAAGCTAATGATTCTTTCAAGGATTCAGCAAGCATATTTTCAACTCTATAAGCACATACAACCAATTCTAAAAGAGAACTATATGTTTCATCAATAAGAGCATCTTGAATTTCTTGATTAAGTCCACGTATGAACCTAAGCTCTGTTGCTTCTTCACCTTCATCTAAACCACAACGCAACAAATGATTTTGCAATCGTTCATAGTATTCCTTAACGCACTTATTTCCTTTGTTTCAAGCATTGGAGTCTAGTATATAAAAATTCAGTATGATATTCAGGAACATAATCAATTCTCATAAGTCTTTTCATGGCCTTCCAATTTTTAGGTTTTCTCTCTTTTCTACAAATATGTTTCCACCATGTTAATGCATATTCATTTAGCACACTAGCAGCAATCCTAATCTTTTCATTTTCAGACAAATCATACTGGCCAAATTCTTTGTCTACTGCTATCTCCCAATTAATATAGGCATCAGGATCATAATGACCATTAAAAGGTGGAATGGCGAATTTAACCTTATCTAGGGAATCATCATCAACATGTACCTGAGCATGTAGTATGCCATTTTTGTTACTTAGAAGATGAGGTAGAGGATTGGAAGTTCCAGGGGCAGTACCTGCAAGCGTATCAAGTCTAGACAAAATAGTAGCAAGATTAGTGTTAGCAACTCTCTAAGTGGTCTCGATAGACCGGAGGCGGTCTTCTTGCAGTGACATTCTAGCAACAATTCCCTTTGCGCGTGGAGAGTGATGCATCGAATCCTCATCACCTAACATGGTTAGTAGAAGACAAGAAACAATATAACAAGTATAATGTTCCTATCAACTACAAGGAGGTGGTGGCAATTCTCTCAACATTCAAGCCTATAACCAAAGCTCTTACAAGTTCTTACATGCAGCAGGTGTTGACGGTCGCTGGCGTGGTCAAAAGTTCTCCTAAGCTTGGATAAAGCGATTGCATAAGGGACCTAACAAATGTACGAGGTTGGGTATGGAGCTTGATAGGCAAAATTTATTTCCTATGCAATCTGATAATTCTAGTTATTGTAATGATAAGTAATGATCCATACTAGAATTCACAAGCCCTAGTTGCCGATCTCAAAGATATAAGTGAATTTGAAGGCAACACACACGCAAAGATAATGGCACTTGTGCAATCAAGGAATGAGCTATAAAAAATAAGTGATGCACCAAAAGCTCTATTGCACAAGTCGTAGAGAGACGCTTAACTTATTGCTTTGAGAAAGTAAAAGGGCACAAGATTGCTCACTAATTAATAAATTGCACAACCTAAAAGTAACGAACACAAATTAGGCTTTTGCTCAATATAGTGCGACCGGCCACAATTTTCTTTTTCTTTTTCTTTTCCCTTTTTTTTGTTTTTGGCCTTTTGGCTCTTTCTCTTTTCTCTCTTTTGGTGACTTTCGGCCAACACTAGTACGAACAAAAAGTTTTGGAATCCCTAACTTGGTGTCACAAGATAAGATGATATGATAACTGAAGATTGTGCAATGTATCAAGTAGAGCAGCCCTAAGCAATATCAACAAGCTAGTCTCAAATAGGATCAAAGTGTTCACAAAGGATGAATTGGTTCCCAAAGGTAGGTGTACTTGTCGCCTAGATTAATGTTTGAAGATCACCGAATTTGATTGATTGACAGTGGAAGGAATTAAAGCTTATATCCTCAGCTTTCATTAGAGTGCAAGAACACAAAAATCCGAGTTCGTATGTGAAAGTTATGCTCGAAACACCAAACTGGACAGAATTGAAGGATTGAAGCTACGCGAAGGAAAAGAAAGATCAGCAACTAAAACATGGACTCTAATGGATCAAAACCTAACAAAACTCACTAAAATAACAGATTGAAACTAAAGGTTGAATTTTTGTGTAGTAATTTTCAATTTAGGACAGAAATAAAAAACTAACCTAAGGCACTGTTATTCTCACCGATCAACTGAAGCTCTGATACCACTTGATGTAACACTGGGTGTCCCGATCTTTCGATGAGAATGATAACCTTCGATTTGGGTGGAGACGACTTTGACGATCCGACTACAACGTAGAACGACGATGCGCCTTAGCAATCGCTAAACCAACTCCAGATGGTTATTGATCTTGCCGTGGGCACGATCAACCTGATCACGAAGATCAATTCCTGCAAGCAATCGAAGAACAAGCAAGAACAAGGCAAAAGCAATCTAAAATTGCAAATATAGATGAAGTATAGAAAAGTTGGGGTTCCGATACAAGGAGCTTGTTAGGCGGCCGTTGAGCACGTCTAAAAGACTCAGAATAGTAGCAAAAGGCTAAACTATCAAATAACCAAAACCCAAGTTATTTTGGGGGACTCCCTAGCTATTTATAGGAGAAATAGGAGGCCAAAACCAGGCTTGAGGCGTCCAAAACACTTCCATGGCCGAATAGGACTCCTAGTCCTAGTTTGACTCGGATTTGGAAAGATGACCGAACTTGTTTTGCAGATTCCCGTTGACTCGTAAGGAATTTGGAGATGGGGCCCAATCCGTTGGAAAGAGGACGTCGAAACCTTTCAAACCAGTACTCATAGTCCTCAAACACCCTTGTGGATCAAAAGTTATGGTCATTTTAAGTTGGTGCTGTCCCGGAGGCCGAATCCGAGTTGAACTTGTTTTGCAGATTCCTGTTGACTCATAAGGAATTTGGAGGTGGGGCCAGATCCGTTGGAAAGAGGACGTCGAAACCTTTAAAACCAGTACTCATAGACCTCAAACACCCTTGTGGATCAAAAGTTATGGCCGTTTGATGTTGGTGCTGTCCCGGAGGCCGAATCCGAGTTGAACTTGTGCACCGGAAGAATTGGCTTCATGCTTGATGTTTGGGAGTCCTTCTCCTTGGTTCCTAAGGACAATAAAATCATCAAAAGGATTAAATAGCAGTCCATTCATTAAATTATTTGTATGCAACCCGAGGAACGCATTCACCTGATAATTGAATTGACGTGCGCGAGCTCGAGTAATTGGCCCTTGTATTACATGGTTGGCTTCAATTGGGTTTGTAGGCATGGCCGTATGCATAGTAGTGATGTCCTACATACATATGGTCATCACCAAGTATTGCTACAGTTATATCAATTGCATGGTTTCATCGACCCCCACCTTGGCTAGGACAATTAAGTTGGCGACACTTCACGGCATCCTCTACTTCGTATACAACTACTACGATGGCTCCATCTGCATGGCTTTATCGACCCCCACCTTTGATGTAACACTGGGTGTCCCAATCTTTCAATGAGAATGATAACTTTCGATTTGGGTGGAGATGACTTTGACGATCCGACTACAACGTACGACGACGATGCGCCTTAGCAATCGCTAAAGCAACTCCAGAGGGTTATTGACCTTGCAGTGGGCACGATCAACCTGATCACGAAGATCAATTCCTGCAAGCAATCGAAGAACAAGCAAGAACAAGGCAAAAGCAATCTAAAATTGCAAATATAGATGAAGTATAGAAAAAGTTGGGGTTCCGATACAAGGAGCTTGTTAGGCGGCTGTTGAGCACGTCTAAAAGACTCAAATAGTAGCAAAAGGCTAAACTATCAAATAACCAAAACCCAAATTATTTTGGGGGACTCCCTAGCTATTTATAGGAGAAATAGGAGGCCAAAACCAGGCTTGGGGCGTCCAAAACACCCCCATGGCCGAGTAGGACTCCTATTCCTAGTTTAACTCTGATTTGGAAAGATGGCCGAACTTGTTTTGCAGATTCCCGTTGACTCGTAAAGAATTTGGAGGTGGGGCCAGATCCGTTGGAAAGAGGACGACGAGACCTTTCAAACCAGTACTCATAGACCTCAAACACCCTTGTGGATCAAAAGTTATGGTCGTTTGAAGTTGGTGCTGTCCCGGAGGCCGAATCCGAGTTGAACTTGTTTTGCAGATTTCCGATGACTCGTAAGGAATTTAGAGGTGGGGCCGGATACGTTGGAAAGAGGACGTCGAAACCTTTCAAACTAGTACTCATAGACCTCAAACACCCTTGTGGATCGAAAGTTATGGTCGTTTGAAGTTGGTGCTGTCCCGGAGGCCGAATCCGAGTTGAACTTGTGCACCGGAAGAATTGGCTTCATGCTTGACGTTTGGGAGTCCTTCTCCTTGGTTCCTAAGGACAATAAAATCATCACAAGGATTAAATAGCATTCCATTCATTAAATTATTTGTATGCAACCCGAAGAACGCATTCACCTGGTAATGGAATTGACGTGCGCGAGCTCGAGTAATTGGCCCTTGTATTACATTGTTGGCTTCAATTGGGTTTGTAGGCATGGCCGTATGCATGGTAGTGATGTCCTCATCATCCTCCCCTTCTTGCATTTGAGTCGCCCTCGACTCAAGTTCATCATCTTCTCCCAAGTTTGTCTTTAGATCTGATAATTCATTTGACGGGCTCGAGCTCGAGTCAATGGTCCTTGAACCGACGAAGATGTAGAAGGATGGCCAAGGTGGGGGTCGATAAAGCCATGCAGATGGAGCCATCGTGAGTAGTTGTATGCAGTAGAGGATGCTGTGAAGTGTCGCCAACTTAATGGTCCTGGCCAAGGTGGGGTCGATGAAACCATGCAGTTGATATAATCAGAGCAATACTTGGTGATGACCATATGTATGCAGTGTTAGTTCTGTCCATGATGAGCATGGTCTCATCATCCTCCCTTTCTTGAAGTGGAAGTCGTCCTCGACTCCATCATATTGTCCTGTGAAATGTTAGTAATGACAGGAAACAAAGCAATATGCACATTTGCAATGAAATCAATGGATCGAGAATTTCTATCAACCGTATCCTCCCCTTCTTGAAAACTATCATGTGACTTGTGAATGGAACCAAATGTACTTGGTCTGACATGATTAGTGATACCTAAGGACAATAAAATCATCACAAGGATTAAATAGCATTCCATTCATTAAATTATTTGTATGCAACCCGAAGAACGCATTCACCTGGTAATTGAATTGACGTGCGCGAGCTCGAGTAATTGGCCCTTGTATTACATTGTTGGCTTCAATTGGGTTTGTAGGCATGGCCGTATGCATGGTAGTGATGTCCTCATCATCCTCCCCTTCCTGCATTTCAGTCGTCCTCAACTCAAGTTCATCATCTTCTCCCAAGTTTGTCTTTAGATCTGATAATTCATTTGACGGGCTCGAGCTCGAGTCAATGGTCCTTGAACCGACGAAGATGTAGAAGGATGGCCAAGGTGGGGGTCGATAAAGCCATGTAGATGGAGCCATCGTAGTAGTTGTATAATGGCAGTAGAGGATGCTGTGAAGTGTCGCCAACTTAATGGTCCTGGCCAAGGTGGGGGTCGATGAAACCATGCAGTTGATATAACTGTAGCAATACTTGGTGATGACCATATGTATGCAGTGTTAGTTCTGTCCATGATGAGCATGGTCTCATCAACCTTGGCCATCCTTCTACATCTTCGTCGGTTCAAGGACCATTGACTCGAGCTCGATCCCGTCAAATGAATTATCAGATCTAAAGACAAACTTGGGAGAAGATGATGAACTTGAGTCGAGGACGACTCAAATGCAAGAAGGGGAGGATGATGAGGACATCACTACCATGCATACGGCCATGCCTACAAACCCAATTGAAGCCAACAATGTAATACAAGGGATCTAAAATTGCAAATATAGATGAAGTATTGAAAAGTTGGGGTTCCGATACAAGGAGCTTGTTAGGCGGCCGTTGAGCACGTCTAAAAGACTCAGAATAGTAGCAAAAGGCTAAACTATCAAATAACCAAAACCCAAGTTATTTTGGAGGACTCCCTAGCTATTTATAGGAGAAATAGGAGGCCAAAACCAGGCTTGGGGCGTCCAAAACACTTCCATGGCCGAATACGACTCCTAGTCCTAGTTTGACTCGGATTTGGAAAGATGACCGAACTTGTTTTGCAGATTCCCATTGACTCGTAAGGAATTTGGAGATGGGGCCAGATCCGTTGGAAAGAGGACGTCGAAACCTTTCAAACCAGTACTCATAGACCTCAAACACCCTTGTGGATCAAAAGTTATGGTCGTTTTAAGTTGGTGCTATCCCGGAGGCCGAATCCGAGTTGAACTTGTTTTGCAGATTCCTGTTGACTCATAAGGAATTTGGAGGAAGGGCCGGAACCATTGGAAAGAGGACGTCGAAACCTTTCAAACCAGTACTCATAGACCTCAAACACCCTTGTGGATCAAAAGTTATGGCCGTTTGATGTTGGTGCTGTCCCGGAGGCCGAATCCGAGTTGAACTTGTGCACCGGAAGAATTGGCTTCATGCTTGACGTTTGGGAGTCCTTCTCCTTGGTTCCTAAGGACAATAAAATCATCACAAGGATTAAATAGCATTCCATTCATTAAATTATTTGTATGCAACCCGAGTAACGCATTCACCTGATAATTGAATTGACGTGCGCGAGCTCGAGTAATTGGCCATTGTATTACATGGTTGGCTTCAATTGGGTTTGTAGGCATGGCCGTATGCATGGTAGTGATGTCCTCATCACAACGCCCTGTTACGTATGTTGCTAACGGTACCATTTTGGGTCCCCTGTGGATGAATGTTTAACGCAGACTCGAAAGGCGATTTAAATGCTTGTTTAAAATGAGCTAGGCACGTGTGAAGTCCATTCTGCGTGTTGACACTCAGTTTCGCTTTCGGGCGCCAAGCTTTTGTAAGCACATAAGCATGCAAGCACCCATTGGCGCACTCCATCGTGGAGGAATGTTTCACACCGACGCAGACAGATCAGTAAAATGAATTTTGGATGGGCTAAAATGCATATGATGTCCATTCGTGTTGTTCGGCAGAGAGTTCCTATTCGCGGCATCGCCTTTGTACGCATGCAGCTCAAAGTAACAGTTGTGACCCGTCATGTGGAGGGCATGACTCAGACTCGGGTGGATTCGAAATGCATGCCGAAATGAGCTAGGGGGCATAGGAAGTCGATTCTGGTTGCTTGGCACCATTGTTCGATCCGTGCACCATTCCGGCACGCTCGAAGCTTACAGTACCATTTATCGTGCAGGTCTCGCAACGATTCGGACGGACCCAAAGTCGATGCTAATAGGAGCTAGCAAACAGATGAAGTCCATTTGGGGTGTTTGGCACTCAGTTTGTTTCGCTCATCGCTTTCGTTTGTACGCAGCGTACAGTAGCGTGCGAACCCGTCTTGGTGGAATATTTCGCGCCGACTCGGACGGATTCGAAATGCCTGCCAAAATGAGTTACAACACATGCGAAGTCCATTGGGCGTGCTTGGCGCTCAGTTTCATTTCTGCATCGTTTTCGTGCGGACGCTCCCTACAGTACTCGCTTCGCGGCACGGGCGTGAAGGAATGTTTCACAGACACTCGTGACGGATTCGTAATGCATGCCGAATGTGCTACGGCTATGTACGGCCCATTCGGAATGTTTGGAAGAAAGTTTTGTTTCTTGCAACGCCCTGTTACGTATGTTGCTAACGGTACCATTTTGGGTCCCCTGTGGATGAATGTTTAACGTGAACTCGAAAGCGCATTACTCAAATGCTTGGCTTAAATGAGCTAGGGCACGTGGTGAAGTCCATTCATGCGTGTTGACACTCAGTTTCGCTTTGGACGCCGCTTTTGTAAGCACACATAAGCATGCAAGCACCCATTGCGACTCCATCGTGGAGGAATGTTTCACACTGACGCAGACAGATCAGAAATGAATTTTGGATGGGCTAAAATGCATATGAAGTCCATTCGTGTTGTTCGGGCAGAGAGTTCCTATTCGTGCATCGTATTCAGCACGCATGCAGCTCAAAGTAACAGCTTGTGACTCCGTCGCGTGGAGGGCATGACTCAGACTCGGGTGGATTCAAATGCATGCCGAAATGAGCTAGGGGCATAGGAAGTCATTCTGGTTGCTTGGCACCATTGTTCGATCCGTGCACCATTCCGCACGCCAAGCTTACAGTACCATTTATCGTGGCAGGTCTCGCAACGATTCTGGACGGACCCAAAGTCGATGCTAATAGGAGCTAGCAAACAGATGAAGTCCATTTGGGGTGCTTGACACTCAGTTTCATTTCTGCGCTATTTTCTAACGCATGCTGCTTGTTGTACGCGCTAAGGGCCGGAAAGTTCCACACCGACTAAGAGATTCCAAATGCATGCCGAACAGAATTACTAGGCATACGAAGTCCATTCAAGCTGTGTTTCGTGATGCTGTTTTCTTCCGCTGAACAGTTTCAGACGCAAGCATCTTACAGAACTCCGTTGGGACCCGGGTGGAGGAATGTTCCACAACGGCTCGGACGGTTTTGTAATGCGGCCAAAGTGACTCACGGCTAACAAGAAGATCATTCGGGTGTTTGGCACCAGTTTCCTTCCGCCACCCGCTTATGCACTTCGCAGCTGCAGTGCTCATGGGACCAGCCAGTAGTGGAATGTGTCACACCGGCTGGCCTGAACCGAACTAAAGCTGAAAAGCACAAGCTTAACTTCCTAGGTTCATTCGGGTTGTTTGGCACTCAGTTTGTTTCGGCCTATCGCTGCTTGTGCGCAACATGACATGAGCAGCGCGTAACCTGCTCTTGGTGGGAATATTTCGCCGACTGACGGATTCGGAAATGCCTGCCAAAATGAGTTGCAACATTACGCGAAGTCCACTCGGGCGTGCTTGCCGCCGTTTCATTTCTGCATCAAGCTTTCCGGCAAGTGACGCCCCTACAGTACTCGTCAGGCACGGGCGTGAAGGAATGTTTCACAGACACTCAGACGGATTCGTAATGCATGCCGAATGTGCTACGGCTATGTACGGCCCATTCGGGCCATGTTTGAAGAAGAAAGTTTTGTTTCTGCAACGCCCTGTTACGTATGTTGCCAACGGTACCATTTTGGGTCCCTGTGGATGAATGTTTAACGAGACTCGAGCCGCATTCTCAAATGCTTGCCGAAATGAGCTAGGCACGGTGAAGTCCATTCGGCGTGGTTGACACTCAGTTTCGCTGGCCGCTTTTGTAAGCACATAAGCATGCAAGCACCCATTGCGACCCATCGTGGAGGAATCTTTCACACTGACGCAGACAGATCAGAAATGAATTTTCGATGGGCTAAAATGCATATGAAGTCCATTCGTGCTGTTCGGCAGAGAGTTCCTATTCGTGGCATCGCCTTCAGACGCATGCAGCTTAAAGTAACAGTTGTGACCTGTCGCGTGGAGGGCATGACTCAGACTCGGTGGATTCGAAATGCATGCCGGGCGAGCTAGGGGCATAGGAAGTCGATTTTGGTTGCTTGGCACCATTGTTCGATCCGGCGGCACCATTCCGCACGCCGGCTTACAGTACCATTTATCGCGGCAGTGTCTCGCAACGATCTCTGACGGACCCAAAGTCGATGCTAATAGGAGCTAGCAAACAGATGAAGTCCATTTGGGGTGCTTTGACACTCAGTTTCATTTCTGGCGTCATTTTCTAACGCATGCTGCTTGTTGTACGCTGGCCGGAAATTCCACACCGACTCGAAGAGATTCCAAATGCATGCCGAACAGAATTACTTGGCATACGGTCCATTCATGTGTTTCGTGATGCTGTTTTCTTCCGCTGAACAGCTTCAGACGCAAGCATCTTACAGAACCCGTTGGGACCCGGGCCAGGAGGAATGTTCCACAACGGCTCGGACGGGTTTTGTAATGCGTGCCAAAGTGACTACGGCGTAACAAGAAGATCATTCGGGTGTTTGGCACTCAGTTTCCTTCCGTCACAATTCGCTTATGGCTGGTGCAGCCGCAAAGCGTTCGCTGGGACCAGCCGTAGGTGGAATGTGTCACACCGGGCCGGGTCGGAACCGAACTAAAGCTGAAAAGCACAAGCCGAACTTCCTAGGTTCATTAGGGTTGTTTGGCACTCAGTTTGTTTCGCCTATCGCTTTCGCTGGTGCGCAGCGCACAAAGAGCGCGGCGAACCCGCCTTGGTGGAATATTTTCGCGCCGACTCTGACGGATTCAAATGCCTGCCAAAAATGAGTTGCAACACATGCGGTCCACTGGGCGTGGCTTGGCGCCAGTTTCATTTATGCATCGCTTTCCGCGCGGACGCTCCCTACAGTACTCGTTGCGGCACGGGCGTGAAGGAATGTTTCACAGACACTCAGACGATTTGAATGCATGCCGAATGTGCTACGGCTATGTACGCCCATTCGGCATGTTTGGAAGAAAGTTTCGCTTCTTGCAACGCCTGTTACGTATGTTGTTACACGGTACCATTTTGGGTCCCCGTGGATGAATGTTTAATGCAGACTCGAGCGCATCAAATGCTTGCCGAAATGAGCTACAGACGCGGTGAAGTCCATTCGGCGTGTTGGACACTCAGTTTCGCTTTCAAGCGCCGCTTTTGTAAGCACATAAGCATGCAAGCACCCATTGGCGACTCCATCGTGGAGGAATGTTTCACACTCGACGCAGACAGATCAGAAATGAATTTTGGATGGGCTAAAATGCATATGAAGTCCATTCGTGTTGTTCGGGCAGAGAGTTCCTATTCGTGCATCGTCTTCAGACGCATGCAGCCTCAAAGTAACAGCTTGTGACCCGTCATGTGGAGGGCATGACTCAGACTCCGTGGATTCAAATGCATGCCGAAATGAGCTAGGGGGCATAGGAAGTCGATTCTGGTTGCTTGGCACCATTGTTCGATCCGCGGCACCATTCTCGGCACGCCTGCTTTACAGTACTATTTATCGTGGCAGGTCTCGCGAACGATTCTGAGGGACCCAAAGTCGATGCTAATAGGACTCTAGCAAAACAGATGAAGTCCATTTTGGGGTGCTTGACACTCAGTTTCATTTCTGCGCTATTTTCTAACGATGTCGCTTGCTGTACGCTGCTGGCGCTTCTGAAAGTTCCACACCGACTGAAGAGATTCCAAATGCATGCCGAACAGAGTTACTAGGCATACGATGTCCATTCGCGGTGTTTCGTGATGCTGTTTTCTCCGCTGAACAGTTTCAGACGTTAGCATCTTACGTGAACCCGCTGGGACCCGGGCTGCGGAGGAATGTTCCACAACGGCTCGGACGGTTTTGTAACGCGTACAAAGTGACTACGGCGTAACAAGAAGATCATTCGGGTGTTTGGCACACAGTTTCCTTCCGCTACCCGGGCTTATGCGGCCGGGTGCAGCCAAGAAGGTTCGCTGGGACCAGCCGTGAGGGAATGTGTCACACCGGGCTGGGTCGGAACCGAACTAAAGCTGAAAAGCACAAGCGTTTAACTTCCTAGGTTCATTCGGGTTGTTTGGCACTCAGTTTGTTTCGCCATCGCTTTCGCTTTCAGCGCAGCTGCACAAGAGCGCGCGAACCTGCTCTTGGTGGAATATTTCGCTACCGACTCGGACGGATTCAAATGCCTGCCAAAATGAGTTACAACACATGCGAAGTCCACTTGGCGTGCTTGGCGCCAGTTTCATTTCTGCATCAAGCCTGCGTATGGACGCTCCCTACAGTACTCGCCAGGCACGGGCGTGAAGGAATGTTTCACAGACACCGTGACGGATTCAGAATGGCACGCCGAATGTGCTACGGCTATGTACGCCCATTCGGCATGTTTGGAAGAAAGTTTCGCTTCTTGCAACGCCGTTACGATGTTGCTAACTACCATTTTTGGGTCCCTGTGGATGAATGTTTAACGAGACTAGATTGTACTAAAATGCTTGGCCTAAATGAGCTAGGGCACGGTGAAGTCCATTCGGGCGTGTTGGACACTCAGTTTCTGCTTTCGGGCGCCGCTTTTGTAAGCACATAAGCATGCAAGCACCCATTGCAACTCCATCGTGGAGGAATGTTTCACACTGACGCAGTACAGATCAGAAAATGAATTTTGGATGGGCTAAAATGCATATGAAGTCCATTCGTGCTGTTCTACAGAGAGTTCTTATTCGCGGCATCGCCTTCAGACGCATGCAGCTCAAAGTAACAGATGTGACCCGTCACGCGTGGAGGGCATGACTCAGGACTCGTGGATTCAAATGCATGCCGAAATGAGCTAGGTGGCATAGGGAAGTCGATTCTGGTTGCTTGGCACCATTGTTCGATCCGCACCATTCCGGCACGCCAAAGCTCACAGTACCATTTATCGCAGGTGTCGCAAGAACGATTCTGACGACCCAAAGTCGATGCTAATAGGAGCCGCAAACAGATGAAGTCCATTTGGGGTGCTTGACACTGGCCATTTCTTAAGCGCTATTTTCTAACGCATGTCGCTTGTTGTAATGGCGCTTCTGAAAGTTCCACACCGACTTAAGAGATTCCAAATGCATGCCGAACAGAGTTACTAGGCATACGGTCCATTCATGCGGTGTTTCGTGATGCTGTTTTCTTCCATTGAATGGGGCCAGACGCTAGTTGCCTTACAGAACCCGCCGTTGGGACCCGGGCCGCGGAGGAATGTTCCACAACGGGCTCGGACGGTTTTGTAATGCGCGCCAAAGTGACTACGGGCGAACAAGAAGATCATTCGGGGTGTTTGGCACACAGCTTCCTTCCGGTCACCCGCTTATGCAGTCGGTACTGGTTACAAGAAGTTCGCTGGGACCAGCCGTAGTGGAATGTGTCACACCTACTGGCCGTTCCGAACCGCGAACTAAAGCTGGAAAGCACAAGCTTGAACTTCCTAGGTTCATTCGGGTGTTTGGCACTCAGTTTGTTTCGGCCATCGCTTTCGCTTGTACGCAGCGCACAGTAGCGCAAGGCGAACCCGCCTTGGTGGAATATTTCGCGCCGACCGACGGATTCAAATGCCTGCCAAAATGAGTTACAACACACGCGGTCCACTGGGCGTGCTTGGCCGCCATTTCTGCATCGTGTCGGCGGACGCCCCTACAGTACTGCATCAGGCACGGGCGTGAAGGAATATTTCCCACAAACACTCAAACGGATTCGTAATGTATGCCGAATGTGCTACTGGCTATGTATGGCCTATCTCGGCATGTTTGGAAAGAAAGTTTTCTGCTTCTGCAACGCTCTGCATTTATACGTATGTTGCGAACGGTACCATTTTGGGTCCTCTGTGGATGAATGGTTTAACGAGACCTCGTTTTAGCGCATCGAAATGCTTTTCTGCCGAAATGAGCTAGGCACGCGTGTGAAGTCCATTCGGCTGGTTGGACACTACTAGTTTCGCTTTCGGACGTCAAGCTTTTGTAAGCGACAATACATGCAAGCACCCATTACACTCCATCGCGGGAGGAATGTTTCGTACACCGGATTAGCAGCACAGATCAGAAATGAATTTTTGATGGGCTAAAATGCATATCAAGTCCATTCGTGCTGTTCTCGGGGCAGAGAGTTCTATTCGTGCATCGCCTTCAGACGCGATGCAGCTCAAAGTAACAGCCAGACCCGTCATGTGGAGGGCATGACTCAGACTCGGGTGGATTCGAATGCAAGCCTAAATGAGCTAGGGGGCATAGGAAGCTCGATTCTGGTTGCTTGGCCCCATTGTTCGATCCGCGCACCATTCCGCACGCCGGCTTACAAGAAAGATTCATTTATCGTAGTGTGTCTCGGCGAACGATCTCTGAGGGACCCAAAGCTCGATGCTAATAGGACCTCAGCAAACAGGTGATGAAGTCCATTTGGGGTGCTTGACACTCGCTTCATTTCTTATGCGCTATTTTCTAACGCGATGTCAGCTTATCAGACGCTATGCGCTGCGCTTCGGAAAGTCTCCACACCGACTGATGATGATTCCAAATGCATGCCGAACAGAGTTACTTAGGCATAATGGGCTCCATTCAAGGGGTGTTTCGTGATGCCGCTTTTCTTCGCTTGAACAGCTTCCAGACAAGCAAGCATCTTACAGAACTCCGTTGGGACCTGGCTGTTGCGGAGGAATGTTCCACGAACGGCTCTGGGACGGGTTTTGTAATGCGTGCCAAAGTGAGTACGAAGTAACAAGAAGATCATTCGGGGTGTTTGGCACACAGCTTCCTTCCGTCACCCGCTTATGCGCTACGGGTGCAGCTCAGCAATAGTTGCTCGGAGTTGGGACTGAAGCCGTAGGGAATGTGTCACACCTACTGGCCTGAACTCTAACTAAAGTCTGAAAAGCCACGTTTAACTTCCTAGGTTCATTCGGTTGTTTGGCACTCAGTTTGTTTCAGCTTCATCAGCTTTCGCTTGTGCTAGCCCAGCGCAATGATGAGCGCGAGCGCATAACCTGGCTCCTCCTTCTCTCTCTCTCTTTTCTCTGGTGGAATATTTCGCTACCGACTTGACGGATCTTCGAAATGCCCGCCACAAAATGAGTTACAACACACGCGAAGTCCATCTGGGCGTGGCTTGGCTGCCAGTTTCATTTCCTCGCGTGATCGCTTTCGCGACGCCTTCTACAAAGACTGCCAGGCACTAACGGCAGGAAGGAATGTTTCACAGACACCTCGTGACGGATTTCCTCCAGAATGGCCGCCGTAATGTGCTACGGCTTATGTACGGCCCATTCGGCATGTTTGGAAGAAAGTTTCGCTTCTCGGCAACGCCTGTTACGTATGTTGCTACGGTACCATTCTTTGGGTCCCCTGTGGATGAATGTTTAACGCAGACTCGAAAGCCGCATTCTAAATGTTTGGCCGAAATGAGCTAGGGCACGCGGTGAAGTCCATTCGGGCTGTATGTTGGACACTCGCTAAGCTTCGCTTTCTGACGCCGCTTTTGTAAGCACATAAGCATGCAAGCACCCATTGCGACCCATCGCGGAGGAATGTTTCACATCGACGCAGACAGTATCGTAAAATGACTTTTGGATGGGCTAAAATGCATATCAAGTCCATTCGCGTCGTTTCTGCTAGAGAGTTCCTATTCAGTGCATCGCCTTCGTGACGCGATGCACCGGGCAAAGTAAACGCCAGACTCCGCCGCTGGTGGAGTGGCATGACTCAGACTCTGGTGGATTCGAAATGCAAGCCGAAATGAGCTTAGGGGGCATAGGAAGTCGATTCGCTGCTTATTCCCATTGTTCGGATCCACAGGGCACCATCTTGCAAGACGCCGGCTTACAAGACGATTTATCGTGGCATGTGTCTCGCGAACGACCCTGAGGGACCCAAAGTCGATGCTAATAGGACTCCAGCGCAAACAGATGAAGTCCATTTGGGGTGCTTGACACTCGGCCATTTCTTTATGTCATTTTCTAACGATGTCGCTAGTTGTAATGCTGCTATAGCCTAAAGTTCCAGAGCCAATCGACTAAGAGATTCCAAATGTACTGCCTTAACAGAGTTACTAGGCATACTAAGTCCATTCGCCGGTGCTTCGTGATGCTGTTTTCTTCCGCTGAACGCTCTCGCACGCGAAAGTTATCTTACAGAACCTGCTGGGACCTCGCCGCGGAGGAATGTTCCACAACGGCCTGACGGTTTTGTAATGCGCATGAAGTGACTACGGCGTAACAAGAAGATCATTCTGGTGTTCTGCGTACTCACGCTTCCTTCCACCACCCGCTTATGGTTGGTGCAAATGGCAGCGTTCGCCGGGACCGTACTTCGTGTAGTGGAATGTGTCACACCGGGCTTCTGGCTCGGAATCGAACTAAAGCTGAAAAGCACAAGTCGTAACTTCCTAGGTTCAGATTCGGGTTGTTTGGCACTCAGTTTGTTTCGCTTATCGCTGCTTGTACGCTAGCGCACATAAGTAGCGCAAGTAACCTGGCCTTGGTGGAATATTTGCCACTACTCGACGTATTCCGAATGCCTGCCAAAATGAGTTACAACACATGCGTAAGTCCATCATGTGCTTGGCGCTTGCCAGTTTCATTTCTGCATCGCTTTCCGCAAGTGACGCCCCTACAGTACCTGCCTGCGGTACTGCCGCGCTGAAGGAATGTTTCACAAGACACTCGTAGACGGATTCATAACTGCATGCCGAATGTCAGCTACGGCTATGTACGGCCCATTCGGCATGTTTGGAAGAAAGTTTCGCTTCTGCAACGCCCCTGTTACGTATATGTTGCTAACGTACCATTTTGGGTCCCCGGTGGATGAATGTTTAACGCAGACTCGACAGATCAAATGCACCGAAATAGAGCTCGCATCGCACGGTGTAGTCCATTTCATGTGTTGGACACTCAGTTTCAAGCTTTCGAACGCCGCTTTTGTAAGCACATAAGCATGCAAGCACTCCATTGCGCACTCCATCGTGGAGGAATACACATCGACGGAGAGCCATGCATCAGAAATGAATTTTGGATGGGCTGTTTATATCAAGTCCATTCGCGTTGCCCGGCAGAGAGTTCTTATTCGCGGCATCGCCTTCGCGAGATTTGATGCAGCTCAAAAGTAACAGATGCACCTACGCAGGTCGAGGGTATGACTCGTACTCGGGTGGATCTTCGAAACGGCTTTAAATGAGCTAGGAAGCATAGGGGAAGTCGATTCTGGTTGCTTGGCACCATTAACTGATCCGCGCACCATTCCTAAGCACGACGTCAAGCTTACGCACTCATTTATCGCAGCAGGTCTCAGAACGACTTCGGACGGACCCAAAGTCGATACTATTAGGAGCTAGGCAAACAGATGAAGTCCATTTGGGGTGCTTCGAGCACACCCGGCCATTTCATAAGGGCTATTTTCAACGCATGTCGCTATCAGTACGCGCTATGTCGAAAGTTCCACACCGACTTAAGAGATTCCAAATGCATGCCGAATCAGAGTTACTTATAAAAGGCATCAATGAAGTCCATTCGCGGTGTTTCAGACAATGCTGCTTTCTTCCTCGTTGAATGGGGCCAGACGCTAAAGCATCTTACAGAACCTGTTGGGACTCTCGGGCTGCAGGAGGAATGTTCCACAACGGCCTCTGACGGGGCTTTTGGTAATGCGTGGCCAAAGTGACTACGGCTAACAAGAAGATCATTCGGGTGTTTGGCAATACGCCTTCCTTCCACACCCGCTTATGTACGGGGTGCAAATGCTAGCTGGGCTCGTTGGGGACCACCAGTAGTGGAATGTGTCACACCGGGCCTGGTCGGAACTGCAACTAAAGCCGGGAAAGCACAAGCCAACTTCCTAGGTGGGTCTATTCGGGTGTTTGGCACTCGCGAGCCTCGGCCATTATCGCTTTCGCTTGTACGTAGCGCATGCAGCGCAAGTAACCTGCCTTGGTGGAATATTCTCGCTACCGACTCTGACGGATTCAAATGCCCGCCAAAATGAGTTACAACACATGCGAGTCCACCGGGCGTGCTTGGCGCCTTAATTTTCATTTCTCAGATCGCTGCGGGGCGACGCTTCCCCACAAGACTCGTCAGGCACGCTGCGGAAGGAATGTTTTGCACAAAACACTCGACGTGGATTCGTGAATGTATGCCTTGTAATGTGTGCTACGGGCTTATGCACGGCCCATTCAAGATGTTTGGAAGAATGTTTCGCTTTCTTGCAAATGCCCTATTCAGATGTTGCTAACGGTACTCATTTTGGGTCCCCTGTGGATGAATGTTTAACGCAGACTCGAGCCGCACTTTCGTAAATGCTTACCAAATGAGCTTAGGCACGCGGTATGTCCATTCACGTAAAAGGATGTCATTGCCGGACGTCGCTTTGTAAGCACATATGCATGCAAGCAATCTATCACGACTCCATCGTGGAGGAAAGTTTCACACCGACCTTGCACAGCATGCATCAAATGAATTTTGGATGGGCTAAAATGCATATGAAGTCCATTCGCAGGCGGTCGTTTCCTGGCAAGAGAGTTCCTTATTCGCAGCATCGCTTTCGAGACGCATGCAAACTTCAAAAGTAACAGCTTGGGACTCGTCAGCGTGGAGGGCAAGGACTCACTCTCTGTGGATTCGAATGCACATGCTTAAATGAGGTAGGGGGCATAGGAAGTC